>CAUYRH010115899.1:0-29748 GCA_963574655.1 Perodicticus potto | reverse complement strand
CTCATCATCTTTAATCATCAGAGAAATGCAAATCAAAGCACTTTGAGATATCATCTAACTCTAATAAGAGTAGCCCACATCACAAAATCCCAAAACTACAGATGTTGGTGTGGATGTGGAGAAAAGGGAACACTTCTGCACTGCTGGTGAGAATGAGAGCTAATATGTTACCTTTGGAAAGAAGTTTGGAGAACACTTAGGGAACTAAAAGTAGACCTGCCATTTGATCCTGCAATTCCTCTACTGTGGAATATGTATACCAAGGAATATTGGTGGCATATGTATATCAAGGAATATTATGCAGCCTTAAAAAGAGATGGAGACTTTACCTCTTTTATGTTTACATGGATGGAGCTGGAATATATCTTTCTTAGTAAAGTATCTCAAGAATGGAAGAAAAAGTATCCAATGTACTCTGTACTATTATGAAACCAATATATAATCACCCACACTTTCACATGAAAGATAAAACAAAACTATAGTTCAGGATGAAGGAGGGAAGGGGAAGGGGAGGGGAGGGGAGACGGAAGGTTGGGTGGCAGGAGGGTAATCAGTGGGACCACACCTATGGTGCATATTGCAAGGGTACTTGTGAAATCTATTAAAAGTAGAGTATAAATGTCCTAACGTCTTAACACAATAATTAAGTGAGGTGAAGGCTATGTTAACTAGTTTGATGTAAGCACTCCAAATTGTATAGAAAATGAGCACATTGTACCCCATAAATGCATTAATGTACACATTTATGATTTAATAAAAAATTAAGAGAAAAAAATCATCCTAATGATTTCAAAACAGAATTCCCTTATCAATAGAAATTCTTTAAAAGGTATAAAGGAAGTGGGCAAATGTAAGAATAAGTTTTCTATCCTGGTCCTCATGGCCAAGAATAAGAAAGGAAGGCTAATTGCACATTCACGGGGAATTTAATAGAGGTGAGTCTAGAAAGCCACATTGAAGCAACCTAGTAACCTATGGCTATGAGTCTGTTTCTGGAGTTAAGAGCTATGTCGCTGATACTGTCCGTGGCATGGAATGTGGAAAATATGGGCATTGGTAACTGCATTGAAATGTGATTCAGAATAGTTGCATAGAAAACAGAAGTTTTCAAAATATTTTACTCAACTATTTCATTAATATTTTTCTTTTAGTGTATGCATAAAAATACTGCTATATGATAAAAACCCATGTCTAAATCTAAAAGACATAATTCAATAAATATAATTAAAATTCAGAATAAAAAGGAAATAGGTTACAGTTTAATTCACAGATTTTTTCCTTCTTAGTATAGAAAATAAAATTACGTCTTTGAATTCATTGTTCCTTATATTTGGTGAAACAAAGAAAAGTCTGTCACTTAGGATTTCTAAGAGTTAAGTACCAGAAGTCTCTGCTTTCAGGGAGCAAACTAACACTCCTAACTAAGGTCCAGGAGATTTGCTTTGTATCTCCTTGGAGATAAAAGTTTGATAATAAGCAACCACTCTTGTAAGATAGGCTGGGAAAATATCTGGCAGTGCTGCCCGTCTCTCGTAAAAACAAAACTTTTTTTTTTTTAGTTTATTTATGATTGTGTGACCTGAATAACTCCATGTGGCTGGACCTGGGAAAGGCAGAAGGTTAGTCATGAGTCCTTTCTTGAATTAAGTGATACAGAACATAAATGGTGCAGTTGTAGGAGGAGGGGGATTGAATGAAAAACACAGGGCAAGAGTGAACTGTAAAGTTTAATCAGCAATATCCATCATGAGGTCGTGGACAAATTCCATCCAAGTCGATGGTCAGTATCTTACTATTCTTAACAGGGATTCTATTGAAAATTTGGTGGTCACTTCACTCCTTCACAGGATTGTTGATATCTCACCGGATGTTCTTTGTTCTGCTGTTAGGTCACCCTCTAATTTTCTCATTTAGGTCATTTGACATTGTCAATGGAAAAGAGCCCAAACTCTGCAAAATAATTGAAAGAGGTATATTCTGAGCTAAATGTTTGTTACCATGGCCCAGACAGCAATGCCCAAATAGCCTTGAGCAAGTGGTCCAGCAGTGGTTGCATTACAGTTTGGTTTTACACATTTTAGAGAGACAAGAATTAATGTAAAATCATAAGTGAACACATAGAAGGTGTATACTGATTTGGCCTGAAAAGGCAAGACATCTTGAAATAGGGTTACTGGTGGGTTTAAAAATTCTTTGATTTGTAAGTGGTTACAGAAATGGAACCTTGTCTAAAGATTTGGAATGTTTTAACTTAAGAAAGTCTGCTAATCAGAGACAAGTCCCCTGACACATACTGGATATGTACCCAGACTGTAGTGATCTGTTAAGTAAATTGATGGCTTGCAGGTGTGGTTTAAGTTTTGTCTTATTTAGTATCTTACTGTTACAAAGATTAACTCCAAAAGGGAGGGGCCATAACTAGGATTGCCTGACCTCCCTCTCCTCGTGGCTGGCAATGGAGGTTTAAGGTTTCTCTGGGGTAACCTTGGCCAAGAGTGGATCCATTCAGTTGGCTGGGGGACTTAAGGTTTCATTTTAGTTCACATCCCTCACTTGTAGTCACTTCCACATGTAAACTATAGGACAGTGATTTTCAACCAGTGTGCTTTGAAAGGATCTTAAAGACCATTGATTAAGTTATTTTTAAACAAAGTTCAAAGTACAGTAAATATATTCTTGTGTTTACTCGTTCTTCTGAGTAACATAATTTCAGTGTGCTGCGGACGTTTATAGGTTCAAGTGTGCCCTGAGATAGAAAAGGCTGACAAACACTGCTCTAGTGGCTACTCAGGGTGCTCAGTGTGAGGCCTAGGGCTTAGATACAAGGTCTTCCTGCCAATTCCATATAGATCTTGGTGTAACTCTGCTGTTTTTGCTTGGTACTCCATTTTCTTGCTTCTTGAATTTTGGAGAAACCCCTTAACTAGGTTCCTAAAGCTAAATGATAGCCTTTTCTACCTACCACACACCAGTTGCTATCACTTACAGATTTTTGAAAAGCAAAAGATATATTTAAATATTATTTATTTTTTACTTGTTTATATATAGAATAGAAAACACATGAAATATACAAAAATATACACGCATTTATGTAGGAAAAGAGCTCAGGAAATTTCACCTCAAAATATGAGTTTTTTTTTGTTTGTTTGAGATAGAGTTTTATTATGTCACCCTCGGTAGAGTGCTGTGGCATCACAGCTCGGAGCAACCTCAAGCTCTTGGGCTTAAGCGATTCTCTTGCCTCAGCCTCTCAAGTAGCTGGGACTATAGGCGCCGGCCACAACACCCGGCTATTTTGTTGTTGTAGTTGTCCTTGTTGATTTTAGCTGGCCCTGATTGGGTTTGAACCTGCCAGCCTTGGTGTAGGTGGCTGATGTCCTACCCACTGAGTGATGGACACCACCCCAAAATATTAGTATTTTTAATTAAAGGCCCTTAGACATCAACAGGTTAGAGAAGGAGTTTTTCCCCTCTCTCTGAATCAACCAGATCAACTCATGAAGAAGAATGGACTTGCCTTCCTTTCCCTCTTATCTGAATATATTACAGGAAAGGAGATCACAAATGCAACTAGACCTGGCCCAAATCATTGTAAATATACCTCTTAGGTTAATTTAATTTGCAAAGAGAGATATTTACAAGTCAATCTGTTTGCTCCATCCATTCATCCTCCCTAGCAACAATTTATTGCCCCTAAACAGAATCATCTATATTCTTCATCTTCTCCTCCCCTGTAAAACAAGGTTATATAACTTTCTAGGCCTCATTGAGATATTGGGTAATCATTTTGTGATTTTCCCTATGCTCATTGTCAATAAACCTCTCTTTTTTTTTTTTTTTTATTATTCTGCCTTAGTTGTAAGTTGATCTTTCAGTGAATTTTCAGGTGAAAGGGGAAGTCCCCTTCCACTACCACAATAATTAATTGTTTTTAAATTGCATCTTTTTTGATTCATGAATAGAGTCTTTCCCATCCCTGGGTTATGTGTGTATAAAAGAATTCACCTATGCACTCCTTTAGTACTTGTATGGTTCAAGGTTTATTTCTCTGATAAGGTGAGATTTAGTACTTTATATGGAGTTAAGGATCCAGTTTCATGCTTTTTCAAAAGGCTTTGTTGAATTTTTGCTCCAGGGATGTGAGACATCTTCTTTATCATGTACAGTAGAACCTCCATAGCTGACCACATCCCTATACCGACCACCTCCCTAACCTGACCTAATTTTCATAGACCAGACATGCACCACATGTATGTAGCAGTACAGTAGGCCTAGTTCCTTATGTTGACCACCTCCTATGTTGACCAGTATGTTAAGGTCTTTTGGGAGGCCAACTTACAGAGATTCCAATGTATTCCATTTCCATTTTTTTTTAAGGTCAATTTTCAGACTTTCCTTCCTATTCTACTGGCCCATCAGTCTATTCAGATGCTGGCACCTCACTGCTTTAGTTGATGAGGCTTCAAAGTTGTTTTCGTGTCCAGTAGGGTTACACTCTCCCATAGCTTTTCTTTTTCAGGGTCATGGCAGCTATTCTTGCATTTTATTTTTTCCCATGAACTTTAGTATTGACTTATCTAGCACCATGAAAATGCATGTAATTAATTTTTTTATTGTCATATAAATCAACTAAGGGAGAACTGACATTGTTATGATGTGTTGAATTATCTCAAAGAGCCAAGGGTATCTTTGTTGCTGTATAAGTCTTTCGTCTCCAAAACTTTAAAGTTTTCCTTATATAGGTTTTGCAAATTTTCTGAGTTCATTCCTAAGTATTTTATAATTTTTTCCTATTGGAAATCGAGTTTCTTTCCCCATTCTATCTTCTAACTGATTTTTGTTTGTGTGTGTATTAAGGCTATTGATTCCTATATGTTCATTTGACATTCTGCTTTATTACTAATTTTTTTATCGAGTCTAATTTAATTTTGTTCACAAATGTACTATCTTTCCATAATAGTTTGAGTTAAATAAAATGGGAGGATAGTCTGACACACAAAAATACCACTGTTCTTTAGGAAAGAAAAATACATTTTGACTTCCTCCTAGTATCCAAGCTACAAAGAAACTTTTAGAACATGACATGTAAATAGATAGCTGCTTAACTATGTCTGTGATAAAATTTGTTATTTAAAAATGGGGTGGAGGCTCGACACCAGTGGCTCAATGGGCTAAGGCGCCAGCCACATACACCTGAGCTGGTGGGTTCGAATCAAGCCCGGGCCCGCCAAGCAACAATGACGGCTGCAACCAAAAAACAGACGGGCGTTGTGGCGGGCACTTGTAGTCCCAGCTACTTGGGAGGCTGAGGCAGGAGACTCGCTTGAGCCCAGGAATTGGAGATTGCTGTGAGCTGTGATGCTACCGCACTCTATCCAGGGTGACAGCTTGAGGCTCTGTCTCAAAAAAAAAAAAAAAAAAATGGGGTGGAATATTTGCAACCCTATTTACATATTTGCATTCTTTACATATAAGTGTAATGCTATATTTTGATTTTTTTTTCTTTTTTAAGCTACAATCTTCTTAAGGGCATGATTAGAGTTTCACTAAGAATTTGGTATTTCCTTAAGGAACAACTTTTCACTTTTACCACATTAAGTGCTATATTAAAGGTTCTGTATATTTAACTCTTTTCCAAGTTTGTTGCATGTATGTGATCTCTGCTGTTAATAAAACTCGGTAATTCTGTTTGCCAAGGCTGCGGCACTTGTTTAGTGCACAATCAACGCTTATCTAAAATATTTTAGGTTTGTTTTCGTCACAGACTGCTGAGATGCAATCTTTCTCAACTCAGTGCATTGATTTTATGGCCTCTATCATGGGATCCCGGGCCTGAGAAGTGCCTCAGAAGTAAGTATTCGAATCCCTGGCTCCACAGAGAAGCGAGGAACTTGGCAAAAAGATAAGCTGCAATTTTCTTCAGAAGCACATTTTAGTGCTTAATAACCCATAAGATTCTCAGAAAATTTGCTCTTGTATCCCTATTAAATCACTCATTTACTCAGGGTGAATGGATTTTGAATTTCAATTCGAAATGACTGGAATAAATTACCTTTTCTAGAGAAACAGACATCCACATAGGGTCTGAAGACATGGTGAAGTGTTCTGAAATAGACTGAAAATACGGCCTCTCTAGCGGGAGTAAGAGATTTTTCAATCAAGTGCCCATCACCACAAAGTGTTTGTGCTGTAGGAAGACCTGTGATTGTCATCAGTGGTCTTGGACTCAACCCTCTTGGACTCTCATGAGTAATATTAGCACTGGGCCTGAAACTGACAGCGAGATGAACCACTATTCAGTCCGACGAATTGCAGCTGTGCTGTCAGGATGAAGGGCTACGCACAGGCAGGCATTCCCGGCAGATCTCCTAAGCACACTGAGTCCATGCAGGCAAGTGCAGGGTGACCTGCACAGGGGACCTGAGGCTCCTTCTAGTGCCTATGCCACCTGAGCTAGACCCTTATACCAGCGAGGTCTCTCCTCAGCATCACTGTGAATCTTCCAGGGCAAGGTCTCCTGTCTCTTTGCTTGTCCTGTCGTGCACTTGCTGTTTGATTTTGGCACATCGGATGATTTCTTACTGTGGGTAGTTGGTGTTCACGGCAGGCGGAAACTCCAGCACTGGATTCCACAATAGCTAAGGAGGCAATGCTATTTATTCATCACCGGATTTTAATAAAGTATCAAAAATGATGAACGATGTGAGTGTGAGGACAGTGACCCAGAGAACCTTCCCTACCTGCAGCGGACTTCCTTTTGGTTTTTCTGACAAATTTTATTGGGTATGTTTGAGGTTTCCAACACTGTGCTGGGAGATACATACAGATAGGTAATGTAGTGAAATCGATCATCTCACACAGTCGCTTTTTGGCATGTTAGCAGTAAACAAACGTTCATGTCTTAAGCCTTTGAAAGTCTTCAGATCGTTTCCTACTCAGGTGTGACCAAGACTCTCCTGATCAATGCAATTTTGAATCTCTATTTGCAAGTGTTACATTCTGCTTCTGTAATTTAACACGTCATAAGCATATTGCAATATGATAAGATGATTATTCTTTTCAAATGAAGTGAGAATACCTCATCGATGCACTATCATTTACTTAGCCAATTCCTTATGGTCAATTATTTAGATTCTTCTCCCCTGCCTCCATTCATAAAACTTTTTCAGATTAATTTCCTGCAGTGAGTTACTGATTTCTTTATTAAAGTACAAATTAACATACTTCTTCCTAGTCTCAAAACATGTCGAGTTTTGGACATTTGTAGTAGATCATGCTGAGTGGAGCCAATACAATTTGTCTAACTTGACAGGTTGCAAATGTGTCCTTGAGTACATCTCAGGGGCAGGCCTGTAAGGAGCATGTCTGTGAGTTGACCACCCTGGGCTGTAGCACAAGCTTTACTTTCTGGGTAGAGAAGCCCCAACAATGACCAGTGAGGCAGGGCCTCATTGCTGCCCCTGAGCCATCCCTCTAGCAGGGCCTGGGGGCTCTGAAGGATCTCATAGGCATGGGACCTACAGAACTGTTACCATGCCCACGGAAGTGGTAGAGACCAGTGATAGATGACTTTTGCTTCTTGCCGCAGATGCACGATTTGAAGATACCATCATCTTGTCACTAAGATGTGCCCTTCAGTCATACTGTCTTTTGTATTCTCTCTTCCTCCTTCTTCACCTTCCCACATTTTCCTTTCACTCCTTTTTCACTGGGATTGAGCTCCTCGTGAACGTTTCAGCATATGAAATTTTGCACAGGTTTTGTTGTTTAGGGAACCCAGGCTATAAAGATTACTATTATGTAAAAACAAAAAAAATACTGGAAAGTGAGAAAAAAAGTTAAACTACCCTTCATCGTATTAGCACTTTGATATTCTCTTCCCTCTTTTAACATAGCTAAACATATTCCAGAGGAAGTCAAAGTTTCTAATTCCAACTCACGTTAACTTATAGCACAGAAAAGCCTCGGAGGTTTGTACAGAAGCTTTTCACACTTCCATAAGCGCTAGGGTATACTTTGCGTGTGTAACCAGGATACCGTAAACAGTAACAGAAATGGAGAGAAACATAACCTCTTAGGAGGGAGGGGAAAAAAGCAAATACCGTATGTAAGAGGATGTTGAAGTGCTAGGGAAAATTACATTTATGTGCAATTTGTTTTAAACTCTTATCTAAAAAGGTATGTCATTATAAGTATAAAGTGGAAATGGAATATTTCATTTTAAACTAATAAAGGAAATACAGAGGGTGCCAAAAAATGTATACACATTTGAAGAAAGAAAAAACTGAGTTAAAATTGTAACACCCTTTACTGAGAACAAAAGATGAATACAAGTCATATTGGGCGCCTCTTGTAATTGCAGAAGTCAAATGTGACATAAGTATTACAAATATGTTACCATTTTTTCCTTTTTAAAAAGTGTATACAATTTTTGGCACCCTGTGTATATTAAATATAAAATCACAAATGTAATGCATTTTGCCAATGCTTTCACATCCCCTGAACAGACAATTTGTTTTATAATTTATGCCTGAAAAGTGATCCCGAGGAAATGAAAATTCCGTAGTTTCTCTATAACTTAAAACTTTTTTAGTCTTGTGTACAATTTCAAAGCACCCAGCAGAATTTTTGTATTATGCCTTTGAATAGTTCTTGCCCATTGACCATTTAAATTGTGTGGCTTGAGTCTCAGCCCTTGTCATGACAGATCAGGGTACAGATGTGCAACACATCCACTCCAGGGAGGCCTGGCTGCTACGCCGAGGAGCAGGTGAGCAGCTGAGTCTGTATCCACCAAGCATCCCTTTGCCCTTGACAGAGGGCTGTTTCCTGAGTCCTTCCCTCTCTCACTCCACCTGAGGCACAGGGTGCACCAACCTCAGCATCACGCTGTGCAATAGAGTCTCATATTCCTCAAGCCCCCATCATCCTATCATTCTGATGGCTGTGCTGGTCTGGCGTGCCTGAGGCTCTTTCTGGAGTCCCTGGGGGCTGAGTTTCCTGAATACACACCACACAGGCCAGAGGAAGTGCCAGGGAGCTCCATCATCAAATTCCCCTTCCTGCTTGGGCTGCTGGTAAGTACTCCAGCTCCCCCACTCCTTTAGTGGGATAATCCTAAAATTCCAGAGGTTTACATCAGTGCTCCTCAAGACAGGCCGTGCTGTTGGTGCCAACTCTGTAAAGCCTGCACTGGAAAGATCACTGCATTTGACTAGCTGGCACCTAACGCACCCTCTGGCGCCGTCACTTCCGTGCTCTCTCTCTTGTATCTCACCTTTTTGCTGTCCATCATGCCATGACATTCAGGTTCACGAATGTTCTCGTAAGTGTGTGTGCTTTCGGCCGGCATTGCTAGCTCATGCCCAACTTTAACCCTGCTTTTTGATAGAATTGTAATCTTACAGATTACAAGTGTCAGAGTTGCCTAAGATGTACTATTTACTTTTTTGTGGTAATATTTCACGCACAGTTCCAGGAGCACATTGTGTGCTCAGTAAATATCATAGTTTTCCTTTATTCAAGTGACATTAATGACAAGGAATTAAAGGCGGTATGCATGATGGATAAAACTAACCACGGAGACAGAATTCCTAGGTCAAAATCCTGGTTCTGTTGCTTACCAGCCTGAAAACCTTGGCAGAGTCTGTAAACCATGCTTTCCCTCGATTTCCTTATCTGCAAATAAGGATAAGAATAGTACTTTACTCATAGTGTTGTGAGGATTAAATAAGCCAACTTTATAAGCTGCTTGGAAGAGTTCTGCTAGGGCTCAGAAAAGCAGCCCCCCCAAATTAAGGCCTTAGAAACAGCCTCGGAAACAAAGATTTCTCTGGCTTTCTCCTGCCCTCCTGCCTCAGTCCCATTCAACCCTCAGGTTAACCATAGAAACCACAATTTCTCGTTCCAGAATGGGTCATAAGAGCCAGATCCCTTTTCCTGAAAGCCAACCATAAAACCTAAAATTATTCTGTGTAAATATTGGCCGTGAAGAAGTTACTAGACTTGCTTCATTCCAGAGCGGGCCCTGCCCCACACCCAGGGGGAGGAAACTCAGCTCAGAGAGGCCAGGAAGAATCCAAGCAGAGCGGCCTTGCTGGGTTCCCCATTCCGTCTATTAGCGTTAGATTATACACTTTGGCCTAGTCATCTTTTTACACAACTGTCGATACTTTATTGAACCTAAGCATAAAAATGGACCATTTTCCTTGTGTCTTCGGGTCTTCTTTCTGAAGGCTCCAGTGTACACACGTTAATGAATTTGTACACCTTTTATGCTATTAACCAATCTACCACATGTCAGGTCCTTTTCAGTGGACCAATAGGGGGCCATGGGCCATGGTCCCTGCAGTTCTTGACTCAGAGTAAATGCTAAATATATATGCTTATGCTATTTTTAATTATTACTTTGGTTGTTTCTACTTTAGCTGTTTTCTTCTGAGAAAAACAGAGAGCCTCCTATTGTTTTATTCTTTAATGCTTTTGTTCTTGGATTTATTACACTTTGCCTCTCCTTTCCATTTATTTAGGAAGTTGGTAAGTCCTCACAGATGGTAGGACAAAGCTTTTCAATTGCCTTACCTGCAGAAGTCATCTAAGTCACATGCCCACCCCATTCAACTACCTGGCTTTCAAACTTGTGTCAGCATCCCCTGGTGTGCTCTTTAGATGGAGAGACTCCTAAGCCCTACCTGAGACCAGCCAAAGCAGAACCTCTGGCTCATAGAGCTCAGAGACCTACATTTAATGAGGCACCCAAGGAATTCCTGGAATGTTTCTTCTCACGTCTGCACAGATGGATATTGGCATTGGTTCCTCCGGCCTCTCAGTGTCCACTTCCATCCACTCATTCAATTTCCTAAATGCCCTCGGTTCTGCTATCTCTTGTCATTCGGGGTTTTTAAGCTGAACACAAAACAAGGGAAGGGAAGCCGAGGCTGCTATGTCACTCATTTGCTCCGGGAACAGAGAACCTAGCAGAGTCTCAGCTGCAAAGGCATTTACAAGGAGGAGCTCCTGGCAGCCTGAGTTATGGTCAAATCCTGCCCCTCCCCGAGCTTCTGAAGCTATGGAATCCAGTTTTAGGTCTTCAAATGGGGGTATGTCCTTCACCTCCTTCGTAAAGTTATACTTCTCTAATTGTTTTTTGAGCAGTTGCAATAGAGTTTGCAATGCACACATTTACTATGAAGTTAATTGCACTCTCAAATAATATTATAAAGCTTCATATAGATAGTGTCTTTATCAGAGTTTTTTTTTTTTTTTTTTTTTTTGCAGTTTTTGGCCGGGGCTGGGTTTGAACCCACCACCTCTGGCACATGGGGCTGGCGCCCCACTCCTTTGAGCCACAGGCACCGCCCTATCAGAGTTTTTATAATTCCTCTTTCCTGCTCCTTATACAATTGCTGTCATTAATTACACATATTCATGTAGCCTTTACTGATGTGATGCTAAGGTATGAGGAGAGGGGAAGTGCTCTGTAATTCTATATAAAGTTCAGTCTCTTAATGTGCCTTGTGCTCCTGAGCTGTGAACTTCTCAAGTATCTGTCTGTGTTGCTGTAAAGGAAAAATGAAAATCTCAGGGGTCTCCCAAAGTTTATTATGCCAAAAGCGAGAACTGATTCCAAGAACTGAGTCACTGCCATCCTCTCCCCAATGAAGTACAGTGGTCCCCTTGTAAGAATCGAATGGACTTAGAAAATTACTTAACAGGATTTGTTGATGCTGTTGGAAAGGGTATGGGAAGGAGAAAGGAAGGCCTGTGAGGCAAGGTGGTCTTGTTGTTCAGTGAAGCCTCTGGATAAAGACAAGAGCCCTGAGGGAAATGTTTTTATTCAGACCTTTAAAGCTGTCAGACCCTCAGTAAGCCTGTGCCAGATCAAATAGGCAGGGCCTGGCTGCATTTTATAGAGATTCTCTACCGATGCAAATTTCTCCCCTAACCTGCCCACTTGGAGACCCTCAGAGCATTGTTTTTGTTTGACCACAGCCATCTCAAAATGTGTAAAAAATATGTTTGGGGGTAAAATGTTTATTACTTCCTTCAGGCCTAAAAATACCCTTCAAATGATACTGCCTCCCCCCCATTGGTTCTCGGGGTTTTGGTTGAGATCAAGTGCAAAACATACTGTCCTTATAAAATGAGTGTGTGTTAATTATAACCTTAGGACTACAGCCTAAATGGACTCTTACATGTCAATAATAAGTTTATCTTCACAGTTGAGGAAGAAATAGGAGCATGCTTCCCTCCACCCTGAGAAGATAACAAAATTGCCTACTCCTTTACCCCCTTTTCTCAATGTCCATCTTATGTAGATTTCCCAAGCACCAAATAGAATTTCACAAAAGTACGACTAATTTCCTCACTGTTCACTTCCTTCACCACTCCCCTTTTTTTTCTATGTGTCCATTTTCTCTCCTTTAAATGTGAAGTTCTCAGCTCTTTCTGTGGACAGCCTCATCCACAGCAGATACTTGGAGGGCTGTGCTTTTCTCAGAGAACCGTCAACATCTTGGCTTAATAAACCTCAATCAACTGTAATTCTTGTTTAAGGTTAAAAGGTCAACCTTAAATAATGAGATTCAGAAGGTACATTTACTCACAGAGTTTATTGGAACACAAAACTTGAGGATAGCTGTCTAGGAAATGAGTTGGGTCAGTGTTTCAAAGCAGGGAAGCTGAGGTTTCACATACGCAGGTAGTTACATTTTCCCTACAAGGTCAGTACACATGTTATAGCTGTTTGACTGGTTATAACTTGTTATGTTCTCAGGAAGATAGCTTTAACACTCTGTGAGGAGGAATGATTATTAACACCCAGCAGAGTTCTTTTGCAGCTGCACAGAAGGAGCCCATACACTGAGACAGCAGGTATCCCAGCTGAGAAACAGTTAATTATCCTGGGACAGACAAGCAAGAGATGGGAGAAATTGCTCCAATTCATCTCCCTGAGAATTTGGAAGCTGGGTTTTTTGTTTTTTCTTTTTTAGGAAGATTTGGTGGGCAGAGCACGTAGGTACTGCTGACTAGTTGGGTTTGAGGTGAAATCGTAAGGGTGTAGAAATTGTCTTCTTACACTGAGTTGGTTCTTGGGTTGTGGCACAAGACCAGTTGCAGCAATTCTTTGGTATGGACCATTGGTCTGGTTGGGTCAGTTGGAAGGCAGAATCTGGAAAATATCTTAAAGGCCAGCCTTAGGTTTCACAGAGGTGATATTGTCAATGGGAGCAGTTAATTAAGAAAACTAAAAATCTTATGATCACTGGTTATGTGACCTCTGAGAAGTGAGCAGTCATAGGAAAGAAAACAAAGGAACAATGGCTATTTATCTGCTGACTCTGCCAATATCTTTGCAGAGGTTAGGCCCCGACCACAGTTCCCACCTTGGGGCCCTTCATTAATTCTATAAAAGGGGCTTTCGTGATGATCCAAGAAGGTCCTATCTTTGGTACCACGTTGTCTCTCCTAATTATTTGCAGAGGACAGGAAAAGTTGCAGTTGTATGTTACAAGACTCAGCCTCTCAAGGCTCAAAATAATTTAAAACACCAACAGTGTTAACTTTGAATTACTTAATTTCAGTGTCTCCCTCCCTTCGGTGAGCCGGGAAGGCTAGAGAAGGCTGGAATTTGGTGATTCCCAGCCCTCTCCCCCAATCAGGTAAGGTTTTGGTGAAGTTTTTTCCAGGAGGATGGAAAAAACTTTCTCTACGTAGAGAAAGTTCTGGAAATATTTCAAAATAGTTAAATTCTCTGTTCTCTTCCTACCCAAAACATGAACGTTTTCCTCCGCTGTTCAACATTCGAGCTTAGTGAAGTTCCTGGAGGTAAGACCCATGAACAACCCCTTAGATCCCTCAGCCTTTAGCCGGCAGGAGCCCCTCAATGTCACCTAGTCTCTGTTATGTCCCCCTACCCCTCGGAGCTGCTGTTTAAGTGTTCCCTGTTCCTACCAGCTTATTCCCTTAGTGGCTTCTTGACCAGGTAAACTGATCTGGGCTGTACTTCCCTGTATGCAGCTGTCTTTCCAGATTTTGGGGTGGCAGTTTGCCCTGTGACCTCAATTTTCTAAAATTTCTAGAAAAATTAACTGATTTTCCATGCCTTCAGCGTTTTGATTGTTGTAGCAGCCCATATAGCCTATGGCTAGAAGGAATAAGAGTTATAAGAAATACCTGTATAGCTCAATAATGGAACACCTGGGTGGAAAGGGCATGGGGAAGGATTTAGCTCTCCTAAAAAGCATGAGAGAGCTCGTGAGATGAGAGCAGTGGTGAATTGGCAGTCTTTATACCTGTGGTGTTGAGAGGCACGAGATCAGCCTGATATTAGGCTGGAGGAGAAGGCAGTTGCAAGCATGCGTATTCTATCACGGACCTGTTTACTCTAACTCTGTCTCCTCTCCTGCCTGCAGAACATCAAGATGGCTCTTTCTGCTGAAGATTACCAAGCTCTGCTAAAGGCTAAGATCTGTCTTTCTAAGAAGACGGCTTTACTCTCTCAAAGACTATCTATCTATCCCTTCAGCTAAAGAAATTAGCTCTCAGGCACCGAAGAGCAATTGTTCCTGAGCGAGATAACAGTATAACGGTCCCCGTCTGGAACACAGCTAGATGGGCTGGGGCTGGAGACCATCCAGTCCTTGGCCCTGATAAGTGGCATCCATTAAGGGACCTCGACAGATTGTCACTCAAGACTAGAGTGATGGTACCTACCAAAAATGGATTCTACCTCAAACCAAAATTGAAAAGTGAACTTTCATTTTTCTTTTCTGTCATTCCCATATTTTTCTTGTATTTTCTGCTGATCAAAACTAAGTATGTTCCTCAAGTGAGTGTGGTCTACACAGACTGACCTGTATAACCTTAATGTGATATTTTGATAGAATTTATAAACTATTGGGGCAGGTTCCACCCGTCCCCTATTACTATTCCCAGGTTTGAAGATATATATCAACTTATTTTCTTTAGACTCCCATGGGTGGCAAATGAGTATCTCTATGTTTTTTTAAGCACATACTTTCTATTTAGGATGTACAGAAATTATCATCATTGATTGACTTTTAATATTATTTAATAAAGATTATATAATAAATGTGAATATGGGATACACTCATGAAAAAGTGTTTAGTGAAAGGGAAATTTAAAAAAAGAAGGACGATCGTGAGTATACACAAGAAGAATTTGGGTATTTTATAATGCAAATTATATATACAAATTTTGAGATTACGTAAATGATTTAATTACCCTCGTGTCACAGTGTTAGTCTTTTCAGTTCTTCAATTCACTCCTTAACTATTCATATGCACAACTTCGGAGATATGCTTTGTATATTCCACCATCATTCTAATTAAATCTCTTGGGCATAATGTTTGAAAGCTACTGTGATCATAAATTGTAATAGAACTTAGAAACAATGAACCTATCACATTAACTAAGAGGATAAGCAATAACGATAACAATATTTTCTAACTTCCTTAAATAAAACGTCTTACTATGACTGTTATTTATCAATTCTGAGAGAGAAAGAAAAAAAGCTAATATGCCAGAAGAAAAAAAATACAGCACATTAAGTTTATTTACTCTCTATTATTTGGAATAGAAATTTAACAAAACTGAATAAATAAATGAGGGACTACTATTCAATTCAGTAAGGGAAATAACTATTGAACTCTTTTTTTTTTTTATTTGGATAACTTTTTGTTTTTAAATTTCAACTTGAAATGAGGGTGCCAATGTTTAGGTTACATTGTTTTCATTTCTAAGGTAATATTTAAGTTGTAGTTGAGCCCTTTACCCATGGCGTGTGCTGGACACCCTCACATTGTGCACAGTAGGTAAGATCCTACCAATCACCCTCTCTGCTCTTCTTTCCCCTCCTCTCCTCTCCTTGTGTTTTTTTTTTTTTTAGTGTGCGCTTGTAGTTGTTTATATGTTGGTTTCCTATTAGTATTGAGTACACTGGATACCCCTTTCCCCCATCCTTTTGATACTTTACTAAGAAGAGTGTGTTTCAACTCCATTCAGGTACACACAAAAAATATGTAAAGTCTCCGTCTTTTCTTATGGCTGAGTAGTGATATACATATACCGTTGTTTGTTGATCCAACGGTATACAAATTATACATACAAATTTTGAGATTACGTAAATACTATGATACTACTCTATGATATACATATACCGTTGTCTGTTGATCCATTCACGAGTTTATGGGCACTTAGGTTGCTTCCACATCTTGGCAATTGTGACTTGAGCTGCAATAAACATTCTAATGCAAATGTCCTTGTGGTAAAATGATTTTTTTCTTCTGGGTAAATACCTAGTAATGGGATTGTGGGACCAAACGGAAGGTCAACTCTCGGTTCTTTGAGAATTCTCCAGACTTCCTTCCATAGAGGTTGTATTAGTTTGAAATGCCACCAGCAGGGTAAAAGTGTTCCCTTCCCTCCACATCTGCACCAGCATCTGCAGATTTGGGACTTTGTGATGTTGGCTATTCCCACTGGGGTTAGGTGATATCCCAGAGTGGTTTTGATTCGCCTTTCTCTGATAATTAGGAACAATGAACATTTTTTCATGTTTTTCTTGGCCATCCATCTGTCATCTTCAGAGAAATTTCAGTTCAAGTCTTTTGCCCACTTATAAGTGCGGTTGTTTGATTTTTTCTTGTTGATTAATTTGAGTTCTCTGTGGATTCTAGTCATCAGCCCTTTGTGAGATTCATAGCATGCAAATATTGTCTCCTATTCTGAAGGCTGTCTGTTTTAGTTGTGGAACCCTTAGCTGTGCAGAAGCTTTTTAGCTTGATCATGTCCCATTTATTTCTTTTTGGTGTCGCTTCAATTGCCAAAGAGGTCGTCTTCATAAAATCTTTTCCCAGGCTAATTTTTTAAAGAGTTTTTCCCACACTTTCTTTTAGAATTTCATTGTTTTGTGTCTTAACTTTAAATCTTTTATCTAGTGAGAGTCAATTTTTGTCAGTGTTGCGAGATGTGGGTTCAATTTTGAGGCTAACCAGTTATCCCAGAATTATCTATTAAATAAGGATTCTTTTCCCCAGGGCATTTTTTGTTTGGTTTATCAAAGATCAGATGACAATATTTGGCTGGGTTCATATCTAGGTTCCCTATTCTATTTCATAGCTCTATATCTCTATGTCTCAACATTTGAAAAGTAGAGGAAATGGACCAATATCTGGAAACACTATTTTTTTAAACTCAGTAAGAAAGAATTAGAAATATTGAATAGACTTGTAACAAGCATGGAAATTGCATCAACAATACAAAATCTTTTTAAAAAGGAAAGCTCTGCTACTTCACAGTATCTCCACAGTAAATGAAATACTTGAGAATACATCTAACAAAGGATATGGAGGATCTCTATACAGAGAACTAGGAAACCCTGAGAAAAGCTATAGCATAAGATATTAACAAATGAAAGAACATACATGCTTGTGTCTGGGAAGAATCAACATTGTTAAAATGTCCATACTACCCAAAACAATCTACAGATTTAATGCAATTTCCATCAATGTGCCATAGTCAAACTTTGAAGAACTTGAAAAAACAGTACTTCATTTCATATGGACCAGAAAAAACACTGAACAGCAAATACAATTTTAGAAAATAAAAACAAATCTGGAGGCATCATGTTACTGGACTTTAGGTTATACTACAAATGTGTAGTGATCAATACAGCATGGTACTAATACAAAACTATTAAACTTTAAATGTGATTTTTCCAAACTAAATGGCTTAAAAATTGAGGATATCAAGATTTCTCATGAGTACAAACTTTAATGAGTCCAATTTGCTCTCTTGAGCTTTAGCAATTTTAAGTTATATATTTCTCAGACAGAGAGTATGTTAACAATCCTTCCTTTCTGCTGTGTTCTTCTAAATCTAATAGTGGGCCTCGTTTTCTAAGAGGAAAACTATTCCTGAAGAGAAGAATGTTCATGAGTTAGCTTCTCAGTCTTTAGGTTGTACTTGAGCATGATGGTGTCAAGTGCAAAATATGATCTTGTCTTTTTGACTACAGAGCAGATTGGTATCCCTAACCTCTGAGTTGTTCCAGGATCAATTGTATATAAAAAATTATGCCCTATGCCCAAGTAGGAGTCATTCCAGGCATGAAAGGCTTGTTTGATATAAAAAATAATTTAATACAATCTACCACTTAACAATCTAAGGAAGAAAAATCACATGATTATATCAGTCAATGCAGAAAAAAGCATTTGGTAAAATTCAAAACCTATTCATGATTTTATTTGTTTGTTTATGACAGAGTCTCACTTTGTAACCCTTGATAGAGTGCCGTGGTGTCATAGCTCACTGCAACCCCCAACTCATGGGCTCAAGCAATCCTCTTGCCTCAGCCTCCCAAGTAGCTGGAACTACAGGCAATTACCACAATGTCTGGCTATTTTTAGAGATGGGGTATTTCCCCTGCTTACTCTAGTCTTGAACCTGTGAGCTCAGGGCAATCTAACTGCCTTGGCCTCCCAGCTATTCATAATTTTAAAAACTCTGGAAAATAGGATAGAGGAAAATTTCTTAAACCAATAAAGAGTACCTACAAAGTATTTACTACACTCACAATACAGAACAGTGCAACTGAATGCCTTTCTTCTAAGACTGAGGTTTTGCATAAAAAGGCTACTTTCATCACACTATTTAAAATAGTACTAGTAGTTCTGGCCAGTGTAATAAGACAACCCAAAATCTGAAATGAAGAAATAAAACTATATTTTCAGATAACATGAATGTCTATGTAGAAAATCTCAAGGACTCTGCATTAAAAGTCTAAGAAATATATGTAATAGATGAGTTCAGTAAGACCACAGGATAAATATACAAAAATCAGTTATATTTTTATAAGCTTGCAATAAACAAATATACATTAAAAAATATTTCTTTTATAATTCTTCCAAAAAATAAAATACTGAGATTAAATTTAACAACTCATGTACAGGACTTGTATGCTATGAATCACACTGATTAAGGAAATCAAAGCAGATATAAATAAATGAGAGAAATACTGTGCTCATTGGACTAAAGACCCAATTTAGTAAACATATCAGTTCTCCTTAAATTGATAGAATTAGAATAATTCCTATATTTCTATCCATTTTGGGGAAGAATTTTTTTGTATGTAGAGAGAAGATTATTCTAAAATTTATTTGCCACTCTATGGTTCCCAGAACAACTAAAACAATCTTGACAAAGAACATAGTAGGAAGAATCACTGTGATTTTAGTTATAAAGATATATATATACACCCACATACATATATAATAACTCTTGAAACTGGATAGAGTGATTCTACAGATACATGTATCATATACGTGCAGATTATAGTGGAAAGTTTGTTGGTATGGCAAATATGTGGAAAGACTGAGGTTTTGGAAGGGTTATCTCCCCACTCTCTCACTTTCCCTTTCATCCCCACCCTCCTGCGGTTCGCAAAGAACCATAAAGACTAGCAATCCTATATTTTTCTTTTTTTGCTTTTAAAAAATGTATTGCAATAGTTATAATGAGATGCTTTCTAATGGCTTTGTGGAGTAAATTAAATGTGAGATGTTTTTAAAGATTATAAGATATGTAACTGAATGTGCACCGTAATCTAGGACATGGGCCAAGAAAGAAAAAAAATAATAAAGAAAGACTGCTCAGAAGTTAATCCTCCTTTTTTCTTTTAGGAAGAGAGATAAAAAGGGAAACATTGTAATGTGGGGTAATCTTTATCTAATCATCACAATGTGCTTCCTGAAGAGATGTGCTGGCCTTTAGTGACACTAGAATTACAAAGACAAATTTTTAAAGTATTTTCATTTTATCCACTTTTGAATTTGCATAAAGAACAAAATGCAATATTATTGAAAAAGGATCTATGGTTGTTATCATCACCAGCAATGGTGGATTATGGTTGGATTGGATAATGGTTGGATTACGGTCAATGGTAAGAGGACAAAGGTTAAATTAACACTAATAAAGTTTATACCCCTTACTGAAGCCAATGTAATTTTTACTTTGTATTTAACAAAATGAAAATGAGGATGCTACTCTCAGAGAAACCTTGGGGAATCTGCATAACATATTCAACTCTTTAAAAAAATACACTTGTCTACATAGCTTTATTTTAATATCGCCATTAATGTGCTTGTATATATAACCAGGACAACTAATTATAATGGTGTAGAATTGAGCAAGGAACACGGTAAAATTTTCTTTATAATTCCCTTGCCTTGGAGCTCTATTACATTTTTGGAGTTATATTCTGAAATAAAGACATGGATAAAGCAAGAACAAGAGCCATTTAAAAATCAACCCATGACTTGGCGCCTGTGGCTCAACAGGCTAAGATGCCAGCCATGTACACCTGAGCTGGCGGGTTCGAATCCAGCCCCGGCCCACCAAATGACAATGACAGCTGCAACCAAAAATAGCTGGGTGTTGTGGCAGGCACCTGTAGTCCCAGCTACTTGGGAGGCGGAGGCAAGAGACTCGCTTGAGCCCAGATTGGAGGGCTCGCAACCCAATTGGAGGTTGCTGTGATGCCACAGCACTCGACCCAGGGTGACAGCTTGAGGCTCTGTCTCAAAATAAATAAATAAATAAATAAATAAATACATAAATAAATAAAAATCAACCCACAACAGTTTCCATTTTCACTCAGGAGGTAAAAGCAAAAGTCATCCACCCTTGGGGGAAGGACAAGGAATTTGTGGAGGGCCGGTATCCTGCACTAACACAGAGCAGGAACTGCTCCTGCTGGGGTTGAGACAGAAAACATACTTCTATTGACAAATCCCCACAGATTTAAGGCAGCGTTTATCTACAGAACAACAAAAATACAGACTTCTTTTCAGAAACTATGTAAAACCAAAGACAACAGAGTAACATCTTTAAGGGAATAAAAAAAAAATCCTTTCAATGCTGACTTCTATATTCAGAAATAATTCTTTAAAAAATTTAAGTCAAGTAAATAATTTTATGCTCAACCAAAGATGATAGAATTCATTGCCATCCACTGCACTACCATAAATGTTAAAGGAAGTTCTTCAGGAAATAGCAAGATACTAATGGCAAAAATGATAATAGATATTAATACGAAAGGTAGTTTTTCTATTTTTAATGTCTTCCTAAGAAATTTGACTAAAGCAAAAAATGGTAACAATGCATCATAGGTTTCATAGTATATATAGAAGCAAATGCACAACAACAAGTATCATCAGGAAAATATGGATTAAAACTACAATAAGATATCATTATACAATTCCTGGAAAGGTTAAAATTTAAAAGACTAACAATACTAAGACTGATGAGGATGACAATCAATCAAAACTCACATATTGTTGATGGAACATTAGCAACTTTGCAAATAAACTTGGCAGTATCTTAGAAAGTTATACATACACTTAGCATATAAATGAGCAATTCTATTTCTCGGTGTTTACCCAAGAGAAATAAAAACATTTATGTACACAAAGAACTCTACGTGAACATTTGTAGCAGCTTTACTCACAATCAACAACCACTAAACACCACCCAAATATTCTTCAACTAGTTAACGAAAAACAAATTGTGTTACATTCATTCAATGAAATGTTACTTTCCAATGAAAAGAAAAACATCACTGATAATCATGCTGATTGTTCAGCATGAATAAATGTCAAAGCATTTTGCTGAGTAATATAAGAAAGACACAAAGGTCATGTTGTTTATATGTATATAACTTTCTGGAAGAAGCAGAACTGTGGTGCTAAAAATGGAATCAGTTGTTACTGCAGGCTGGGCTGCGGGAGCAGTTAGCTGCCTAAAGCCCCTAGGAAGATGGAAATGCTTGATGTCCTGATTGTTGTGGCAGTTACATAGCTGTGTTTATTTACCAAATTCATCTACACTTAGGAACTGTGAATTTTACTGCACATAAATTATACATCACTGAATCAGAAAAATATCAGCATTGAACATAATTTGATATGTGCTTTAGGGCAATGCAGTTTGAGCCTCTAATCTGTGGCAGTATCACAGATCAAAAGTTGTTCTAAAAAGAAGTTGTTCTCCTTTGGTCAGCTCACTTTCTGCTTCCCAACTTCCTTCCAAGTTACTCTAACAACATAGAGTTGAAACTTTCGAGGTATCTCTTCCAATCATATTGCTTTCAATCACTGTACTTGAATTTCAGTCTTGACCTCAGCTTGGCCCCTTTTCTCAGGTATGTATTGTCGGTAGCTCTTAGTAAGCTCCCCACTGCATAAATTGCTGTGCATGACTCCAGACATTTTTATTCTATACCTTTGTTATCCTGTATGCTTATGCCTAAGAGAAGGGATGATCTCAACAGAACAGAATGAAGAACAAGTTAATGCTTTTGGCTTTCAAAACACTTAAAGCCTTACATGGGCCAAAAAAAAAAAAAAATAAAGTTATGTTTAAAGACAAACTGTTTCCCCCAAAAGGTCATCCCAACATTCTATCTCAAGACCAGATACTGGTGCTATGGGGGAAGGAAAAGGTGAACCCAGAAGAAAGCAAAGAAAGGGCTTTGGGAATGGACACCCTACTTCCATCAATAAAATCTAAGATGCATGGAGATTCATGTCCCAGACGGTCTATAGCCAACAAGTTTTAGGAAGAGAAAAATATTTGCATAATGTATCTGGGGAGACTGGCCTCAAATCAATGTAGGAGCAGAGAAACATCTTCTGTGGGTCCTGGAGTGGCCAACTTGGCACAGTGAACCAACGGTGGTGGTGAGAGTTTATAGTCAGGGTAGAAGAGTTCTAGCAAGAGCAAGTTACTGAAGACCAGAAGGGAGAAGGTGTGTCAATAGCTGCCAATCCAACAATGATACAGACACTGATGGAGCTCACGCTGTTCCCTCCACTTCCAACGTGAGGTCCTGGCATCATGAAAGCTCACACGACATAGTCACTATTTTGGAGGAAGTGATGGAGCAGTGCCCTAATTTAAGGTTAAGTTTTAATCATTCAACTAATAAGTTCTCCAAAATGCAAATTACGCTGCTGGAGAAGTGTGGGGAAAAATTTCCTTTATAGCAACGGAGTGAGATTTTTACCTGCATTAAATTGATAACTTAACAGAATCGGAATCACAACTGAAGAGCACAAGCTTTACCTCTTTTAATGCAAGTAATTTCAAGAGAATATCTGAAAATCTCTCTCTATATTGAGTCTTTTAACAGGTACACCATGTTAAAGACTCATACAGACAGATCTGCATGATTATCAGCAAAACTAGAAAAAGTTATACAACATTTTAAACGTTTTTTAGGCCTTTAAATTTAGTTTGAGACAGTGAGTCACAGCCAGTCTCTTTACTAGATCTGGAATTTTGGTAAGTACAGTCGCCATCACATATTATGTGCTTTAGAATTATAAACAAAGTGAGAAAAATAATTATTTAGAAGTCATATGTATATATTTTTCTTACTGAAGTTTACTTTGTCAGACTAATAATTACTTTCCTGAAAGTTTATGTTAAGAAACTCTTTATCAAAGTTTTATGTAAAGAGGCATTAAAATAAAATTAATCATCATATTTTAATTCAAAGTATCATGTTTAACTTTATTTGTTTTCAATATTAAAGGAAATTGAAACTTCATATCAAAGAAGTTCTCACTAGGTGAATGTGTTAACAATGGAAGGTCACATTTTGCCTCTCTCTTTGTCTGAGATATGAGAAATTTCTTAAGTTTTTTCTTTCCTAAAAAGAGAAAAGGAAAAATAATGTGATAGCTAACTCCTTCATCCAATCACTTAGATCTCTTGACAATACCAGAGAGGCTGTTTCTGTGGCTGGTAGGTATGTCCTGTCAACAGTTGACACTACCTCTATAGTCCTTCACCACTGGCCAACTAGTGACCTCTTCCATTCACTGCTGGCTGAAATAGTCTCAGAATCCAAGATCCCCATGTTCCTGGCTCCTTGAACCCCCTTCTCTGGCTGCTTCATGAGACCTCTGCAGGGCTGGCAAAGGATCAATTTTCAGCTGTTTGCCTGGACACTGGAGTGTCTGATTGCTTTGTACTTGCCTAGTCCTGGCTGGTCAGCATGGTTTCTGAACCTCTGGAATCCAACCTAGGATCTCTGTCCTCTTTCTGTTTTAACTCTCTGCAAAACACTTGTTGTTACTGGACTTTGTTCTTACTGATTTTTCTGTGGTAAACTACCTCCTACCACATCACTCGAGTAGGGACCCTGTCTACTTTCTTCTTTGCTGTGTCTCACTGTGTCGAACAGACCAGGTTGATCAAAATGTGTTAAATGAATTTATGATTGAGTGAATGAATGAAATTGTAAAACTATAGTTTTAGAAAATAATAATCCATTCATATACTAAAATAACTTTGGTGTTTAATATTAATTTTGATAAATAATATTTACTAATTATCTGTGAGCTAGCATCCTTGTATTTGGAAGTTTCTCACTTATACAGAAACTAGTATGCAAATCCAAGCTATTCATGCTTCAAATATTAATATCAAATTATGTGTAGGAAGGTATAGCATTCTTCAAGATTAATTATTTTATAATATGGGTATTTTGAAGGTTTTATACTATTCTGAAGTTCAAGGGATTGGACTAACTCACTAATTATCCACTAATACTTCCAATTGGCTGATAAATTCTAAAAGGATAATTACTAATGCACTCCATTATTATTCTTAAGGCTAAGGCATGGGGGGCAGAAATTTCTAGGCAATTATTCCACTCTGGTGAGGTTAGAAGGTACTAGGGAGATAAAGGAATCATTTAATCATGCAGGAAAAGCACCATTTACTGAAAAAGGTCTGCTAAACTTTTTTCATGGCTGAAAGTATAAAAAGAGACTTTAATGGACAAAGGCAGCTACTGCACACCATTGACATGCTGCAGAGATGACAAAGTGAAGAGGTTTCTGATCAGTCATTTGACGTACAAGCTCAGGAAAAACAAAAGTTTCTATTCAAAGTGTTCCCTTTATTGCTGGCTCATTTTCTTTGACTTGCTCAATTCACTTTTAAATCATATCCATGTGTTCTCACTCTCAATGGCAACCTTACCTCCAATGTCATCCCTTTTCAGACAGACAAATAACTCCATGTCACTTTAAATGCCTCCTTTTAGGATCACTTCTGCTGTGTATACACTTTCGGAATCTGAGTGGGGTAGGAAAAGCTTGGGATGCAGAGGCGCCTTTCCCAGGCTTCTCATCTGCAGGTGGTAAGTGGTGGAACTCTCAGGCTCTATTCTCAGGCAGACCTGAGCTTGAATCCTCACTCAGATGATGCTACCTGTGTGCACTTGAACTCAGGGCTATAACATTAAGGGTAACATTAGTACCAACTTCATAGGGCTGTGGTGGAGATGATAGGAGGCAAACACATAGAGGCATTAGGGAATGCATCATGAAGTGTGCTAAGCATTTAAAGTATATTATTCCACTTAATATTCACAATAACCCTGGAAGATCAGTACTATCACTACCCGCATTTTTATGTAAAAAAACTAAGGCACAGATTATAGACTCAGATATAAAGACCTTGATATATGCATATACGTGGAGGATTTATATGCATTATTCATATTTGGCTAAAAATATGCCGACAGTCAACAAACATTACATTGACCCTGGAACCAGGCTGCACATGTAACAGACACTCCCCAAGCTATAAACAGCAGCTTATATACAAGTCACTCTTAGAAATGGGGGCTATTGCAGGTAATAGGTAAATGTACCTGTTCCAACTTACATACAAATTCAACGTAAGAACAAACCTACAGAACCTATGTTATCTGTAACCTGGGGCTGCCTGTCCATGATTTTCTAAGTTAATCCTGACATCCCCCTGCAATACTACAGTCACTCCCATTTTGCAGGGGAGAAAACTGAGTTTGAAAGAGCTTAAGTAATATGTCTGAAATGCTAAAGCTGGAGAGCACAGAGAGCAGATACACAAACCCGGGAGATCAGATTTCAAGGTCTCCAGAAGTAAACTATGTTACTGTGTACTAGCTCAAGCCTTTTATCTCACACCTGGGCTGTAAATGAGTCAAAGGAAATGGATTTAACAGAGGCAGGTTGTGGAATAAGGAGAAGGGCATCCAGGGTGACTTTAATCCAATCAAGCCCACACATATTGATCTTCTAATAACACTATGCCACACACCTAGGGAATGTACAGTAATATCACATGTAATTGTCGAAGATGCCACCGTTTGTAACAAGGCTGATTATTTTATTTACAATTAAGGAGGAGAGCGCTCAATACAGTGGGTGTGATAAGAGCCCCCATGTTAGACTCAGACAACACCAGAACCTTGGAGTAAGGGCAAGTAAGAAATAACCCTGACAAGCAGAAAAGGACAGGAGAAGTTGCATGTCTCAATCTGGCATTGGGTAAGGGAGGAAAAACAAATCTCACCTGAAAATTTAAAGCTGGTACCCACTTATTTTTGTGTTTATACACTAAAGATTTAATTTAAAGTCATTTCAGATTGGTATTTTCTGACAGAAGTAAACTCACACACTCTTTGTAAGAACCCACTGCAATTCAAGCATATGGTAATTTTGAATTATCATTGATTGTAAAATGATTCTGATTTCAGAGAGGTTAGAATGTGAAAACATTCACCTCAGGATAGATGAAAGATGGTGGGAGATGCATTTCCTGTCTTAAAAGAGCTTCGAAGCATCTGAGGTCATGTGATGAACAACACAACATAATCAACAGCACAAGTTATTATATCAAAGCACAAAGAGATTGGTGCAGATATGTAGGAAAATGAGAATTCAAAATTTATAAACTTCTGAGAAGGGCAGTGAAGTGGGAAATTTTCATGGAAAGGTGAGATGCAATCTGGACTTTGATTGCCAGATTGGGTTGCAATAGTGGAGAAAAGGAGAGAAGACAGTCAATTAAGATGTGGAGTCAAATTTAATGACAATATTTTTAGGCTGGAGGATGTGGGGACACCACACCAGCTGTAACAATATGATCTTGTATTACATAGTAAAAGAAATTCCTATTGAGAAGGTGTAACAGAAGACCTTTAAGGAACGATCGAATTGTTAATATTTATTAATATTTAATATTAGCCAGTTTCACTATGTTGCAGCCACATACATTAATCATAGATGGGGAAAACACTGTACCCTAATTTAACAAAAGCTATGATATGGATCCCAAATTCTTCCCACTACCACTCAAGTAATTTTCATGTGTGTTCTGACACGGGAACTGATAGTTTCCAGATGCATTTCTCTCTGGGGCTGTTGTGCCAGGGAAAAAGCTGCCTAACTCAAGATTATATTTTCTTCCCAGGGGCAGGCCACATACAGTGACTAGTCCATGACAGCTATGTCCTAGTTCAGGGCACTCTGAAGGATCATCTTCTGTGTGGGATAATGGAATTCATCTTAACTTGTCTGTGGGAGGCAGAAAAGATATTGACGTACTCATCTCTTGAACCTGTGAATGCACAAGGTGAAATGGGAAAGGGGAATTAAGGGTGTACATAGAATTGGGATTTCTAATCTGTTGACTTCAGGATGGGGATATTATCCCAGATTATCTAGGTGTGAACCCAATGTCATCACCAGAGTCCTTACAAAGTCTTTAGACGAGGAAATCAGAGTGATGAAATGTGAGCCAGACTTGACCTGTTGTTCCTGTGTTTGAAGATGGAGGAGAGCGCCAGTAATCAAGGCATGTGGACAATCTCTAGAAGCTGGAAAATGCAAGGAAATGGTTTATCCCCCAGCATTTTCAGAAGGAAACTCGTCTTGGAAGACATTGTGATTTCAGTCCCTGAAACCCATGGTGAGCTAATTCTACAGATGAGGTCACAAATGACTGTTGTCTTAAGCCATAAAGTTTGCAGTAATTTGTTATGATAGCAACAGAAAATTCTCTCTCTCTCTGACCAATTGGGCTTCCCTTCTTCCCTACAGAGTGTTGATCCTGGAAGTATTTCCTAATCAGCTTGTGCAGTAAATCTCTGTCTCAAAGTCACGTTCACATGGCACATAACCTATGACACTAACAAGTATTTGACTGTTTCATGTTTTTCCACTTGAAACATACAGGCCTTCACCTCAACACTGGTGGGACTGCTGACACACTGTTCGCAGCTCCACGGCAGAATACAGCAGTTTTATTAGCAAGTTTGTAGGCTGGATAGACCAAGTGGGGCTATAAGAGGCCACCGTCCAGTGTGACTGGCCCATTTTGTGAGTCGGGTGAAGCAGAGCCTGCTAAGGCTGGATGTTAGTATCCCTTTTAAAATTTATTTGAAACTTAAACACCAGTGTGACAGTATTAAGAGGTGGGGGTTAAGAAGGTGATTAAGTCATGAGGACAGAGCTCTCACCAAAAGAGTTAGAGAGAACTAGCCAGACCCCTTCTGCCCTTTTGTCCCTTTAGCCATGGGAGTATTTAGCATTCAAGGCATTATCCTGGAAGCCAGGACGAGGCCCTCAGTAGACATCAAACTTGCTGGGGCCTAGATCTTGGACTCCCCAGCCTCCAGGACTAAAAGAAATAAATTTCTGTTGCTTGTAAATTACCTGGCCTATTTTTTTATAGCAACACAAAGGACTGGACATAGGTCTAGGTCAGGGAAGTAGAGGCCAGCACCATAGGCCATGCCAGATACCAGGTGTCTTTAATAGAGGTCACATTTGGGAAAGTATCTCAGGGAAGTTTTGGGAATCCATTCCAGTAGCCTTGTGGTCAGTGAATTTCCTGTGTGAAGATACTGACCCTGGTGTCTGAGAGGCAATTAATGAACATTAGCTCTTTACTTCTATCCTCATACAGATAACCTGAGAATCTCCTCTCTGGGAAGTTTCATCAGAGAAGCAGAAAACAGTTTTTTATTTTGTTTGTATATACTTTAAAGCAAAAAAAAAAAAAAAGGACAGAAAGAAAAAAGAAAAAAAATAAAAAGAATAAAAATGGAAAAGCCTATTGGGGAAAGCAAAAGAAAAAAAAATCAAACAATTTCTCTCTTTCCTAAAAGCAAAACCAAAACAACAAGCCCCAGATGTATGTTTGTTTAACTCTGCGAATACAAGGCCAACAAAATGTGCTCAGTATTACCACCTGTCAATGCAATGTACAGTGTGCAGCAGAGGAGGGGATAAAAGCTCCCATTAGTGTTACTGAGTCTGCACCGTGAGACCTGGGAGACATCGGTAATGCATTAGGCACAAAATGTGTTCATTTGACCATTTTCCTTAAGACTTCATGAGGCATTTTCACATTAGTCAGTGTATGAGACACATAGGCTTCTGAACTATCTTGAACAGAACAACCCTAATACAAATGGGCTATGGTGATGACTTGACTAGCCTCATCCATGCTGTGATTTGATCTCAAGTTTCAAATATCCCAGCTCCTGAGATAGGGATAGGGGCTGTGGCATTTGCTGAAAGAGGTTTAGAAAAAGAGATTTCTGATGCATCCTAGGCCTTCTTCTCTATACTCTGTAATTATAGCCTTTTCCACTCTTTGTTGTGTTTTATGGTTATGGTGTGCATATATAACCATTACTTGATTGACTGAATGCAGCTTACCACGTGGGCCTGATGATTTTTTTTTTTTATTGTTGGGGATTCATTGAGGGTATAAGAAACCATGTTACACTAGTTGCATTTGTTGGGTAAAGTCCCTCTTACAATCGAGTTTTGCCCCCAAAAGGTGTGGCACACACCAAGGCCCCAAGACCCCACC
>CAUYRH010115898.1:0-11315 GCA_963574655.1 Perodicticus potto | reverse complement strand
ATTTTCTTTTCTTGTTGGGTCTTTCCCTGGTATAGGGATCAAGGTGATGTTTGCTTCATAGAATGTATTGGGTAGTATTCCTTCTTTTTCTATATTTTGGAAGAGGTTTAGTAATATAGGTACTAGTTCCTCTTTAAAGGTTTGGTAGAATTCTGACGTGAAGCCATCAGGGTTTTTCTTTTTAGGGAGATTTTGTATTGTTGATGCTATTTCAGAACTTATTATCGGCCTGTTCAACATTTCCACTTTGTTCTGGCTAAGTCTTGGTAGGTGGCATGCTTCCAAATATTGGTCAATTTCCTTCAGATTTTAATATTCTGAGAGTAAAGTTTCTTGTAGTATTCATTAAGGATTCTTTGAATTTCTGAGGGGTCTGTTGTTATTTCGTCTTTACCATTTCTGATTGATGAAATTAGAGATTTTACTCTTTTTTTCCTGGTTAAGTTAGCCAAAGGTTTATCTATTTTATTGACCTTTTCAAAAAACCAACTTTTTGATTTATTGATGTGTTGTATAATTCTTTTGTTTTCAATTTCATTTAGTTCTGCTCTAATTTTGGTTATTTCTTTTCTTCTGCTGGGTTTGGGGTTGGAATGTTCTTCCTTCTCCAGTTGCTTGATTAATAAATTGTGGTACATGTATACCATGGAATATTATGCAGCCTTAGAGAAAGATGGAGACTTTACCTCTTTCATGTTTACATGCATGGAACTGGAACATATTCTTCTTAGCAAAGTATCTCAAAAATGGAAGAAAAAGTATCCAATGTACTCTGCCCTACTATGAAGCTAATTTATAGCTTTCCTATGAAGGGTATAACCCAACTATAGCACAAGAATTTGGGGAATGGGGTAAGGTGGGGGTGGAGGGAGGGTAATTGGTGGGGCCACACCTACAGTGTATCTTAGAAGGGTACAGGTGAACCTTACTAAATACAGAATACAAATGTCTTCATATAATAACTGAGAAAATGCCAGGAAGGCTATGTTAATAAGTTTGATGAAAATAGTTCAGATTGTATATGAAACCAGCACATTGTACCCCTTGATTGCACTATTGTACACAGCTATGATTTAATAATAAAGACAATAAAAAAATAAATAAATTCATGCATACATTAAAAAAATAAAAAATAAAATTTAAAATTAAGAAAAACAATATCCAGCCATTAATGGTTTGCTTTTCAGTGATGGTTTGCTTTTTGGAAACCATGTAAAATTTTATTTTTATATATTGTCATGAATAACTTGGTAAAATACAGACTAAATGATGACACAGATTAATTTAGGGATATTGACTACCTTTTCCAAAGAGCATTGATGAGTGGCTCTTTGGAAAGGCTTTATATGTTCCAAGATTCTGTCCTTGGACTGTCTTATTCAACTTTGTATTATGTTGGAATAACATGGGTAAAGTTAATCTGATCTGAACATGACAAAATAAAAGTAAACAAAAAAAAAAAAAGAAAAGAAAGAGAAAAGAAAGTAAACAAAGAATCAAGATGCGCAATGGGAGTTACAAGCCAAAAGTAATGGGAGAATTATACAATTTAAAAGGGTGAATTTGGTGGAATGTGAATTATATCTTAATAAAATTGTTATAAAAAGCAACAAAGTTGCTTAACTGGAAGATCTAAAACCTCACATTGGAGTTAAAAACAAGCATACTAGACAGACAAAGTTTAAGTGGTGATCGTGTGATCGTTTTAGGATTGGAGTAGACTATGGGCTCAGTCCCATCTCCACGCCCTGACCCCTGGCACCAGACACGATTCTGCCACAGTGTAATGCATAATAAATCCTCTGCTTAAAAATAACACAACCAAAGAAAATCCAAAAACCTAACAAAATTGTAAAATACAAAAGAGTAAAAATAGGAATTTCTTACAAACCTAAAGTACATACAGAAAAAGATAAAACACTGAAATATTGACAGTTTTCTTGGGTTAGAAGATTAGGGGGAATCATGACCTTCTTATTTTACTTTTTTGGATATTTTCCTTGTGTTCTGGTTTTGCAGGATGGAAGCGATGCTTTCCTCAGCAACCCCTCACCCCTCTAGGTTGTCTGCATGACACTGAGCAAACTGAAACTTTAATTTGGTTGGAAGAAAATTATTATGTGCTACTTTGAGTTATTTATATTTTCACGTCTTTTTATGTACATGTCTTTTCTTGCCACTTAATCTGTAGATACTCTGATATAGAAACGTCATTTTATTACCTTTTTCATAGTCCGATGCTAAAAACAACAGCAAATTTAATTACCATCTTTTGCAAACACTATTCTAACTGAACTGGAGTAAAGACTAGAATTGTAACCACCTAGGTGCTCTAATGTCACCCTAACACAAGATATTTATTCTAAGAAAAGGTATGTGACTCAAACTAAAAAAAAGTTAACATTATGACTTAAAGTTTAGGCTCGATGCCAATTCCGAGGTCTTCTCTTTTTTATTCCTTGGTATTGAGGAAAATGTGTACACTCTCAAGAGTATTAACCTTTTTTTAATGTATGTTATTGCAAATTAATTAATTTATTTTTTATTACAGGTACACACATTCTGGCTACATAATTTGCTTTTTTATAGATTGAGTCAAAGATATAAATAAGTGCACCCTTCACCCAGATAGTATGGAATAAAATATGATTGTTAATTGAGCTGATGTTACCCCTCTACCCCGATTGTCATCTCAAGTTCTATCTGAGGGTTTTGCCCCTCTTTATCAATTACATGAATCATTAGAGCAGTAACAGAGAAGGAAAACAAAGACCACCTATGTAGGCAGGGGACCTGCCATAGGCAGAGGAAAAATCCTAGTATCTTTCTATATGGACTAACTTAGAAGGGAGTTGGCTATTTACGTCCCATAATTTTGGGAGATTCTGTGCCAGACTTCCCAGGTGGAGCATATTCCCTGGGGCCTTAGGAATTCGTATTCGTAAGAGCTTATATTTCTACCATGGGTCATGACTGAAACCCAGAAGTAAGCATCTCTAGCCTTGAATACCCTGGGTAAGTCTGAGGGCCTGACTAGAACAGCATTAAAAATAATCACAAAATGAAGCAAACCCACAACCAAGCAATCAACTCTACCTCGCTGTCCAAGACATATTTCAGGTCTCTAATTTTCTTATACTTTAAGACCTGCAGCGGGAACAACTTTAATAGGAGAAAGAGAGGTGATTCCAAGCAGGGTGAACTCAACCTCTATCATCTTAATGTCACTTCAGAAATTTTTTAGCCTACTTGATAGTTTGTGATAGGTGCACAGACAGACTTAGGTAATCTTGACAAGTCTGGTTAGTCTTTCCAACCAAATAAGCTCAAAGAAAGGAACGTAATGAGTCAAAACAGGGAATTCAAATCAGGCTGCATGCTGGGCATAGCCATGACGCAGCTCCGCACCCAAATGAACTAAGGCTCACGCAAAACATTCTTAATTATGTAGTGCTGAAGATATGGAATGTTTCATATTTTCATATCAGAATATGGTTTGAGTATAGCGGATGAAGATGTAGGGGCTAAAAGCTGTAATTGTGTTCTTTACATTGAGATTTCTGATGTAGGAGTTACTGAAGAAATAGAGTTCCTTAAAAAATCTCACTTAAATAGTACACTATAAACTTCTTTACTCTATCTTATCATCTATAGTGGCTGTTTTCTTGGGTTTGACATTACGTACAGTTTTGCAGGGGTTTTCTTTGTGAGCAGAGTGTATTTCTCTGCCCCCTGATATGGGCGTGGCCTTGTGATTGTTTGGGCAATGGCATGTGAGCAGAGAGGACAGCGTGCCGGGTCAGAGGCTAGGCCTTAAGAGCACTCTGCATGTTTCAACTTGCTGTCTTTAGTGTGTTCCATTGCCTGGAGAAGAATAAGGTAGTCCCAAGTCCAAAGAGAGATGCAGGAGCATGGCCAGTCAGATGCACACAAATCTATTTTAAGAGGCAGAGCAGTGGCACACCAGGTGCGGAGTACACACGTCCAGGTTTAGATTAGCCAAATCTTACCTGAGCTGCAGCTGCAGTCACAGGTAAATGACTGTTGCTTTAAACCACTGAGTTTTGGGGTGACATGAAACATAGCATCTTTATAGCAACAGCTAATGGATACAGTGGCAAACGGATCAGAACTGAAGCATGCAGCTCCTATTTGAGTGTAGTTCATCACTTTCTCTCCTATTACACTAGGCATGACACTGAGAGATGGAGATCTTCATCTTCCTATTCTTTGTTCCCTTTCCATAGCCTTTTTCAGTAACTTATAGCTCTTGGTTTACCTACCTTGCCTTTCCTAACAACAATTTTGTTAGTATATATTATATGTATTTTCCAATGCTTTGGAACCAATTTTTTCCACTCTACTGACGCTTTGTTTTCTTTTCTTGGAAACCTAACTCTTTCAAATAATGGTCTCTTTCTCTAACATTTCTTTCTACTTCAAAATCCATAGAGAGTTTGGATTAAAAAACCCCTAATAATAATCTTTCTTACTATCTTTTTAACACTCTTACCTTAGTTTAATCTTACCCAAACTTGGTTGTGACAATTTAGGGAATATATCTTGAGACTTGCTCCTCTTTTTTTATTTCTAAAGAGAAGTTCATACATCAGAATGCATGAACGAGAAATGCAAAGTTGAAACATATTCCATGAAGTGCTTGGGACACTCTGACAGGTGCAATTTATCAACATAAATTACTGTGCTTAGCTGCAAAGCTTTTGTCACAGGAGACAGGACACTTCCTAAATTGCTTGCTGCCCTCTTTAATAATAATCTTAGTTTTTACAATCCAGATATCCTAGGATAAAAGACATCTTGATGCATACAGAAATAGAAAAATTTAGATTTTATATACATCACTGGGAGTATCAAAACACTACTCTATTCATTTTTAGATTACAGTCTTTTCCCCCTCTGTCTAGATGTGGCAATAGATTACTCAGGCAAGAAAACGTGGGCAGGATAGGAAGCTTAGCAGTAAACAAGTCAGCCTGCCTGCTGTCTCACTTTCCTTTTAACCAAAGAAAAGGCCCAACAGAATTCAGTGTCATCATCTTCCTGGTGGCTTTGAACAACACTGGGCAGGGAGATTTCTTTTATCTCTAGCATTATACAATAAATTGATTTTAAAATGCATGCATTTGATATGTGATCTTAAAGCTGTTATTGTTTGGTAAACAGTATGACTATCTTTAAACTACTTTAGAAACTTTAATCCTCATTTTTTCTCATTTTAAAAAAGTATCAATCTGTACATTAGAGAGAGCTGAGCTTTTCTACTACATAAGGTTTTGTACATATTCACCAAGTCTAATTCTGGGGGTATGTGGTTGAATTCTAGTGACTTTTCTCATATAGTGCATGAACTGAAACCTGTTCTCCTGATCCCCGAATTCCAAAGTCCCTGCTCACTCTACCGCACAGGCTACCGTGAACAGAAAGTACCCGTCCATATGGCCCATTTTTAGAAAACCAGTTTTAAGACTTCTTTCCATAATGCCAATTTTCTGAGTTGTTTTCCTCCAGTATTGTAAAAACAGAAACTTCTGGTTTAGCCATTATAAAACAGGTTCATTGGGAATTAATAATGTGCATATTTGCAAAGCTCCCTGCCTTTATGGTCCTGTGCTACTTCCTAGAGTGTTGGAAAGACAAGACCAAAATTATCTATAGTCTCTTTTTGAGTACTTGCAAATCTATTATCTTACAGATGTACAGCAACCCTTAGCTTTAGTACAACAGCCACTAGTAAGGAAGGAAAGCTTTCCAAAGGTGTCCACCTCCTAATGCCCGAACCCATGAATGCACATTACGTAGCACAAGAAGCATTAAGGTTGAGGATGGAATTCAGTTTCCTAACCAGCTGACTTTATAATAGGGAAAATATCCTGGATTATCCAGGTGGAACAAGTCAAATCAGAAAGATCTTTAAAAGTGGAAGCGGGAGACAGGAGAGGAGGTCGCAGTGACGCACTGTGAGAAGGACTTGGCCCAGCATTTCTGGTTGAGAAGATATAAAAGGAGCCAAAGGACAAAGAGTGTGGGTGGCCTCTTGAGGCTGAAAAGGTCAGGGAGCAGATTCTCCGCTCGAGACTTCAGAAAGCCCCACCAGTCTGCTGACACCTTGTTTTTGCCCAGTGACACCCATTGCAGACTTGAACTACTGAACTGTGTGATGATACATTTGTGTTGTTTCAAATCACTAAATCTGTGGCTTAAACAATTTGTGGTAATTTGTTACGGCAGTGAAAAGAAACTAAGAATCATCTTCTTTATGAGATGCGTACCAGTAAAGGTATGTAAATTATGGGAGACTGAATGATGGAACATATAATATACAACAGGATCTTGTTTCAAGAAAAAGTTTTATAAGAGAATAGAAAAGCACAAGTCACCAAAAAAAAAAAAAAAAAAAGATAAATTTGACTTCATTCCAAGTAAAAACTTTTGTGCATCGAAGGACAATATAACCCACAGAGGAAGAGAAAATATTTCCAAATCAAATATTTGGTAAAGGTCCAGTGTCTAGGACATACATAAAGATAAAAAGATACAGACAGGTATTTCTCCAAAGAATCTCCAAATAATTGTACAGAAGCATAAACCAAGATGCTCAACATCATTAATCATTAGGGAAATACAAATCAAAACTAAAATGAGACACCAATTCACACCTATTGTGGTGGCCATAAAAAAAAAAAAAAAGTAAAATAAATGTTGGTGAGGATGTAGAGAAAATAGAACTGTCACACTTAACTGGTGTGAATGTAACACGTTACAGCCCCTGTGGAAAACAGTTTGGTAGTTCCTCAGAAATTTAAAATACAGACTTTCCAGATGACCCAGCAATTCCACTCCTAGGTATATACCAAGAGCACTGAACACACATGCCCACACAAAAGTCTGTACACAAATGTTTGTAATGGCATTACCCGTAATAGTCAAAACATGAAAACAGCTCAAATGTCCAGGAGCTGATAAATGAGTGGACAAAAAGCGATGAAATATGATATAGCCACAAAAGGAGTGGAGGATGATTACATGCTACAACATGGGCGAACCTTGCAAATTTTATGCTAAGTGACAAAAGCTAGACACAAAAGTCCACACATTCCATTTTTAGAAAATGTCAATCCAATCGAGAGTATGACATAGTGGTTGGGAGGCAGACTTTGAGCCAAATGTTGGATACATGTCCCAGTTCTGCCTCTTCTCAACTATGTGTTCCTGGGGAAGTTACTTAACCTATCTGTACCTTACTCTTTTCATCTATAAAAGCGGCATACAAATTCTACTGACCTTAGATATTGCTGTGAGGATTAAATACATTAATAAGCAAAATACTTAAAGGATTATTGGGCACACTGTAAGTACCTTATAAGCATTTGTTATTGTACATTCAAAAATTATTATTTCATTGGCATATACATGAAATATATAAAATCTATTCATAATTCTAATATCTACTCACAGATGATATAATTTTATGTAGTTGAGAAAGCTCTCAGGAAATCGCTCACAGAAGAAGTTCTGCTGAAAATACCGAGACGATGTTTTACGAATGCCTCCATAGACGCATTCTATCCCTCTGCCTCCGTCTGGTTCAAATGTGAGATTTAAGGGACTAGAGTGTGAGCACCTGAAGGAAGGGGCTGAGGCTTATTTATCTTTGTTTTCTCAGTGCCCGACACAGGACCTGAGACATGGTGGGTACCAGATAAATGTGTTTCAGAATGAGATGAGGAGATTGTAAGCAAAAAGCAATGGCCAACAGTGATGGCTCCTGGCAATTAGAAAGCCTTCAGGGAAATACATTGTTCAATCTCTCAGATGCATATTTAAGGTACAGGAGTGTTCAATGATGAAAATTGGAAAATTACAAGTATCTATTGCTTTACATCCTTTAACAATATTTTTAGCAAACTGAGCACTATGCATTCTTTTGTATTTTTATTATAAATAGTATGATTTATCTTGGTATTATTCATTTCAGTATCAATAAACTGAAGAGGGTTGTTTAAGATTGTTAAAGAGAAGTTAATTCAAGTTTGAGAATAGTAATTAAATTAAGTAGTAAAAGTCCCTAAATTCAATATAAGAAAAGGGCTCATTCAACCTGACTGCAACATGTTTGTTTTACAGATAATTCTATTAGTAATCTTTTTTAATACTACATCATTATAATTTTTTTCAAACAGTAATATAGAGATTAAGATCTTCTGCTTCCATGTCAAAAAAATAAAAAGAAGATCAAATCATTAGGTTATGATAAGCAGATCTACAGATATAAAACACAATTAATACAGTTATCATCTTTTCAATGCATTTTTTAATACAAGAGGACTCATGTTTCTATTTCATAAACAGATATTTAATTTCCTCATCAGGTCATTCTCAATTTATCTTTAAAACCTCTTAACCAAAGGAGAGTCAAACATGTGCAATATTCCAAGGGATATTTTACCAACCGAATACTACAAAGCCACAGGCCTCTCTTCCTTTTCCCAGAAATATGAGTACATACTCAGATTTTTGAAAGGCATGTATGCAGGTCATGAACAAGACTTCATTTTGTTATCACATATATGTCAGCATGGATTTAAGCATATTTATATAATAAAATATCAGAAATATAAGGGAGAGGTTTTATTGAAAATATTAGAATAACTCCATGTTTTCGTCCATAATTTCTCTGTTCATTTATGTCTTCTCAATTCCTTAAAACTGATAGTCTTTTAAAAAAAATTTATAGGTGTATTATTCATAGGAACTAAATGGCCAGCACTACTTGCCCTGCCTAATCAGGAGGTATCTCCTAGTCACTCAGGACGCACAGAGGCCTTCAAGTTGGAGAGTTCTTAATTCCACTGATTTGATTGTGTTTCTATTTGGTACTTACTTGTGTTTTTCACACTATCTTACATAAAGTAGGTACTGAAAGAATAATAACTAGTTTTAGACATGTTCACTTGTTTTTCCAGGTAGATTACAAGTGCTTTGAGAGCAGAAATTCTATACTGTATGTTTTTAGAATATACTCCCTGGGCACATGGCAGGTGCCAGCCAGCCCAGGCAGTATGCGCCCTCCTTTTAATTCACACCCCCCAGATCCTCGAATCTCCCCCAACAGCACATCTGTATTTTATGCAGCAGAGGCAGATGAATGAAGATACACTTGCTCACAGGAAGTTTTAGTTTATTCCTATGTCCTGTTTAATCAGCAGTTTCTGTACATTCACCTAGAAAATTTTCAGAAAAGGTGAACCATTAAACAATTCTAATTCCTCGTGATGGAAAAAGTAGTCAAGCAATACTGCACCTATGCTGAGAGCTAAATCAGCAGCTGGCACGGGGTTTCCTCCATTCTTTCCTCCAAAGTGCAGAATTACCTAAGTCACTGGCATTCAAAAAGTAGACCTTAAGCAAATAATTTTTCTAGTGAAGCTGTAAGATTTACTGTGTAGTATCTCACAAAGAATACAAAATCTCTGGAAGCATGTAAGAGTCACTTGTTTGAAATAAAACACCACTGCTACTAAGACCAAATGAAATTAAGATGGATTTTCCAAAGTTATAATTGAGACCTCCTAGCTCTCATAGCAGCTGTGGAAGTTGGAGAGAAAAGGGTATTGTCACTCTGTGACAGATTAGGAAACTGAGGCAGAGAAAGTCTAAGTGATTTAGTATTGGCTGGGAGACAGCAGCAGAGCAGAGACCCCTGACTAAATCAAAAATCAAATTATAACAACTATCCATTACTTACAAAATATTATACCAAAACTTTCTTCTTGAGGAAATTACAGTAGAAGTAAAGAGATAATGAGATGTGAAAAGTAAAATAAGAATAGAGGGGTTACGAACTGAGACTTCCAAATCAAATGATACCCATGCAAAAGAGAAAGAATACCTCAGGAGATCATTTTGGGCGATGATATCTCCTTACTAATACGCTCGTTTCCATTCTAAGTTTTCTCTCCTTCCATATTTATTACTATTTTAACATACTGATTTTCTGTCCTTCACTGCCTTGTCCAAACTTGCATTTTTTGTTTTTCAGATATTAAAGAAGAAGGCTTGTTGTTTCTCACCTACAGCTAAGCCCTCTCCCTGTGTCCTTGGGCTTCTCACTGTCCCTTTCAGCCTTTGGTACTCAGGGTGTGGTCTAGGAACCAACAGCATCAGCATCTCTTAGGAGCTTGTCAGAAAGGCAGGATTCTACTCTCATCCCAGCCCTACAGAACCAAAACGTGAGTTTTAACAAGGCACACTGACAACGTGCTGATCTAGGCCATTCTCTGGAAACTCCTCTAATTCTAGTATCACCGTCTCTTTTCTTTCCTGTTGTCTTCTTGTTACTTGCCGAGAAACAAAATATGAACAAGTCCCTCCCCACTCCCCACCATCAGGGACTGTATAATCCTTTTTAGCTGTCAGGCCATCTCACTTTGTTGCTATTGGCTCCATGTTCCCGAAATCCATTCTGTGCCCCTGCTCTATTTTTAATTCACTTAGTCCTTTCTTTAAACTCTGAATTTTGACTTTCCCGCCAACATAGTTGGAACATAGGAAGGGTGGGCAAGCACATGTCTGCACACACGCAAAGGACATAGAAGGTAACTTTGGTAATAGAGTAGAACAGCTTTCTAAACTTCCATAGTCCCTATACTGAGAAATCGGTGATCTTAGCTGCATTTGCTGCCTGACAATTTTCTCGCGCCTGCTCTTGCCATGAATCTGTTCAAGGTCTCACATACCTGTGTTGCTGTTTAACGGTCTGGACTGACCTATACCAGGCTAAATTTATCGAACACCTCTGTAGAACTTTGTGAATCTTGAAAAAAATTCTATATCTTTGCAGAAATACCACAGAAGTATACATAGACACAGAATTCATGAAAATGAAACAAAATGTGTCCTAGTACTTAAAAACTAGCTAAGTTAGATTTTCTTCCTGAAGCCTTCAATTGGCTAAATCCCACAAGCAGAGGTCTTTTTGCAGTCTTGGGGTAGAAATGAAGACAGAGAAAAAGCAGTCAAGGAAGCCACGACATTCCTCAATCATTAAGTGTCAGAAAAAAGCTTATTTCCCCCATATTCTTATGTTATAATTGGGTTATAGCCTTCATATGAAAGCTATAAATTAGCTACATAGGAGGGCTGAGTACATTGGATACTTTTTCTTCCATTCTTGAGATACTTTGCTAAGAAGAATATGTTCCAGCTCCATCCATGTAAACATGAAAGAGGTAAAGTTTCCATCTTTCTTTAAGGCTGTGTAATATTCCATGGTATACATGCACCACAATTTGTTA
>CAUYRH010115896.1:0-35586 GCA_963574655.1 Perodicticus potto | reverse complement strand
GTCAAACTCTTCATTACTAATGTTGTTCATGGTTTCTTGATGTTTCTTTGAAAAACTAAGAGATGGAATTTAAAGAAATACTTCCAGCTTCTCACAAAGGCAATTCTCCAGGAATTCTGAATCCCACTGTGTGTGTCCTCTGAGCAACAGTGGAAATGTTCTTGGAGCATCCGGGCGCCGTAGGCCAGCCCCATGGAGAAACTGGAAAGCCACCACCCACCCAGAGCTGGAGCCAGAGCCGCAGGAGCACTTGACTGCCCCCGCCACACCTGTCAGTGCCTGGCTCCCACCTGCCAGATACACCAGCCCGAGGTGGCACCGGAGCAGCTGGCAAAGGGGTGGCTGGGGTGGCGACTTCAGGGACTGAACTCTACATTTTCTTTTTTTTTTGTAGAGACGGAGTTTCAGTTTATCACCCTCGGTGGAGTGCTGTGGCATCAGAGCTAACAGCAACCTCCAAGCTCCTGGGCTTAGGTGATTCTCTTGCCTCAGCCTCCCAAGTAGCTGGGACTACAGGCACCTGCCACAACACCTGGCTATTGATGCAGTTTGGCTGGGGCTGGGTTTGAACCCACCACCCTTGGTATATGGGGCTGGTGCCCTACTCGCTGAGCCACAGATGCCACCCTACATTTTCAATGTCAATAGAAAATGGGTTATGGAAAAGCTGTATGTCCTGTTCATGGAGATGAAGCGCTTTAAATCTAAATTGGAACTCCTTTCGCAACTTTTCCGGTGAATCCACACATGTTTTGTTTGGGAATGCAACCAATGGGTTTTTCTGCTAACAGATTTTGCGGCCTCGGGATGAGTCCACTGTTAAACAGGACAGGCAGCAGAGGCAAAAACACTCAGGGGGCCAGATAAATGTCCTCAGCGGGCCGCATGTGGCCCGCAGGCCGTAGTTTGAGGACCCCTGATCCAGGACTTTGATACTTTTTAAAGAGTCTGATCAGATATTTTGCAAAATGTCCCTCAATTTGTATATACCTGATATTTTCTCATGATATGACTGAAATTAGAAGATACTATTGGGTTATATACCTTTCTTAGTGTATCACATCAGTGGGCACAAGATTTTATGACTTAATGGTGTTAACCTTGATCATTCAATTAAGGTGGTATCTTCTAGGTTTCTCTACTGCAAAGTAACTTTTTCACCTTTGTAATTATTAAATATTGTTTGGAACATATTTCAAGACTATGAAAAATTCTGTTCCTCTTCAAACTTTCACCTATTAACCAGTGGATCTTGCCTGCAGCAATTATTACCATAGTGTTGAAATTGTGTTTTTCTATTTCTTTCTTTCCTTCTGTATTTATTAATTACAATTACTCTGTAAAGAATAGTTGTCCCTTCTGTTTACTTATTTATTATTTATTTATATAAGTCTGGACTCATGGATATTTATTTATTATTTAGGTTATAATTCAATACTTTAATCTATTTTGTTACATAAATTGATTGAATTTTGACTATTGGGAGCTCTTTTAGATGAATTTTTGTCTCCTTTTGACATATTTACATGTTATTTTTGAGCACTTCCTTAATTTCTGGCACCAAAAAATGCTACAAGTTAGTTTTGTTTTTCTTTTAAGTTATTAGATTTGTTTTGTTTTTCTTTTAAGCCAACTATGGTTTTATTTTTCTTTTAGGTTATTTGTAGCAGCCCATATAGCCTATGGCTAGGAGGAGTGAGAGTTATAAGAAATACCTGTATAGCTCAATAATGGAACACCTTGGTGAAAAGGGCCTGGAGAGGGATGTAGCTCTCCTAACAAGCATGAGAGCTCTGGAGATGAGAGCAGTGGTGAATTGGCAGTCTCTACACCTGTGGTGTTGTGAGGTATGAGATCAGCCTTATATTAGGCTGGAGGAGCAGACAGCTGGGAGCATGTGCATTCTATCACGGACCTGCTTACTCTGACTCTGTCTCCTCTCCAGCCTGCAGAATGCTAGCACAGCATCTCTCTGGTGAAGTTTACCAAGCTCTACTAAAGACTAATATTTATCTAAGACTGCTTTACTCTCTCTAATACTCTCTCTCTCTCTCTCTCTCTGCTAAAGGAGATAGCCCTCCAGCACCTAAGAGAAATTGTTTCTGAGCAAGTTAGCTTAGCGGTCTGTGTCCGGAACCTAGTTAAGCTGGAGACCTGGCCAGTCCCAGGCCCTGACAAATGGGGGCAGCGGTGGGCTGTGACAGTTATTAGATTTTATATTTTAGAGCAGTTGTAAGTTTCTAGAAAAAATGAGTAAAAATAGTAAGTTCCTGCCCACGTCTTCAATTTCCTGAATGATTAGCATCTTGTGTTGCTATGGTGCATTTGCTACAAGCAGTGAACCACTATTAGCACATTGCTATTAATCAAAGCCCATGGTTTACATTAGGGTTCACTGTTCATGTGGTATATAGTTCTAATGGTTTTGACAAATGTATAATGTCGTTTATCCACTGTTGTAGTATCACACAGAATAGTTTCACTGGCCTACAAGTCGTCTGTGTTCTAGCCCTCATTCCTTTCTCCCCTACCTCAAACCTGGGACAACTACTGACTTTTTTATTGTCTCTAGTTTTGCCTTTTCATGAATGTTATCTAGTGATATAGTATACTCATACAGTATGTAGCCTTTCAAGACTGGTTTCTTTTACTTAGCAATATGCATTTAAGGTTCTTCCATATTTTTGTAGTTTGAAAACTAACTCATTTATACTGCTGAATATTTCACTGACTGAATACTACATGGATAGGTAATCTTTTCATTTTGGAAGGCCACATTAATTTAGCTATAATCAAATAAGGCTACATTCAAAAAATTTCAACTAGATATACTTAAAAATGTATATTATTCTGTAAAAATCTAACTACTATGTACTTCATAATTAAAAACTGAAAAACTAGTTGTTAACTGTAAAGTTAACTATCTTTTAATGACTTTGTTGTGTCTGCTTTTTATTGGAAAGCATTTAAATATTTGGTTGCAGCATGGAGGTCGACAGTTTCAGATGATCCTCTAGATGGGTATCGGTCATTTGTGACCTTATTGGAGTCTTTATTTGGGTTAGGTAGGAGAATGTAGAGTCACAGCAATAAGTGGTTGAAAAGCAAGAAAACATTTTTTGGGAAGGTTGCCAAAGGTGTGGGTATTTTACTACATTTTCCCATCTTTCAATTGGATCTTTCTTAGCATCAAACAATGACTTTAAAGTGTCTTCTACTGAGAGATCAATTACCTGTAATCCCTTAGGAGCCTTTGTGATATCAACTAGGTGAGGCTGAAAGGCTAATTTCAGTGTGATGTCATGATTCTCAAAGTCAGTCAGTTCATTGTATTTTCTAGTTAATTGGTCTATAACAGCTGCATATTCAAATAATTTTCATATCCATGTATCATCCTATTTATCAGTGACCTTTGCTAACTGGGGCAAACCAAAATTTTCTTTTGAAGAAGAAGTGTTTTGGGAAAATATAGCTTTTCTCAAAATGCTTAGGGTTTTTTTTTTTTTTTTTGCACATATTACATATAGGCTTAGTTTTTACCTTGCAAAGAAACATTCAGGTTGATTTGATTTGACATGGTATCACATAGAAATGCTGCATTCCAGTAGAAATATTTCAGTAATTCATATTGCTGATTCTGTTCTTCGTAAAACTTAACTATCTGTTCTCACAGAGATGAAAGTTTGGGTCATGCCTGTCCCAAACAGCCATTATGATTAGAATGATATGGCAAATCCACACTGAATACCTCATCCTTCATCTTTAGCATGTTATGAAACTGACAATGTGGATAATGCCATGTTGCATTTGCATAAATGTGGTGAACAGTAATTATAACTTTTTGCCAAGTGCCACTTAAAATGGTACCTTTAGCATAGAGATTTTTCTGATGCAAGATATAATGAAAAGAGAGCATCTGGATCTGTTAATACATTTTTAAATCTGTGCAACAAACCCTTCATGTTTTCCTGTCATGGAAGGTGCACTGTCTATATATACACTCATTAAATTTACCAAATTCAGTCCAACTTCACATTTATCTTAAAAGTTGTTGAAGATATCTATTCCCTGTGTTCTGTTTGCAAGAATGCCTGAAACAAGTAACTCTTTGTAGCAAAGAAAATCTTCTGTTACATGAATATAGTCTAAAACCTGCACTGAGTCAGTGGTATCAGTTGATTCATCCAAAGCAATTGAATAATATATATTTTCCTTTTGAAGTATTGCATGAAGTTGTTCTGTTAAGTTGAAGCTAATTCATGCTGCTATTCAGTTATGGTTCTCCTTGAAAGAGGTAATTGTTTGTACTTTGAAATGTTTTGAGGGCCCACACAACCTACAACTTGACAACTTCTGCATCACTGAATGGCTTCCTACCTCCTCTGCCCTCCCCCCCGGGTATGTAGGCTACTTTATGAGTTGCTTCAGAGGCATTATTTCCAGGTCTTACTGCTGCCTGAAAGAATTGCTTTTCCTTTTGATTTTCATCTTTTAATTTCTGCAATACAACCTTTCATGCCTCTCTCTCTAATTTAAAGTATCTGTGGTCCTCATGAGTGTTATAATACTGATGAGTATTGAAATTCTGTAACATTGATATGAAGTGTCACAAAGCAAGAAAATCATCATGTCTTTAGCAGACTCCAGATAATATTGCAATTCCTAATCCTCACTAAAAAATCTGTTTTCTTCCTTTCGTGTTCTCTTGTTCTTTGAGATGACAGGCTATTAAGTAGACAGAATCAAAAAATATTGTTGAGCTGTTCAACTATTCACAAATTCCACTTCAAATGGAAACATAGTGCATCATTGTCAAAACTGATAACAGACTGGGGTACTTAACCCCGATAAACTCTTGACAGCCAGTCTGGTGAGATAGTGGTGCCAGTAAGGCTTAGTGTAGCAGTCGTCAGTTTAGCCCTATGGCTTGCAGTTGTTCTAATTATGTCAATCTAGGAAAAAATTATTTTGTTAAAAATTATTCTATTCTTTGTCTTTTTTTTTTTTTGCAGTTTTTGGCTAGAGTTGGGTTTGAACCCACCACCTCCGGCATATGGGACCAGTGCCCTACTCCATTGGTATTTTAAATAATTTTTTCAAGAATAAAATAAAAATATAAAAGATGAACAAAAATGTATTAATAAAAAAATTGTTCTGTAATATTTGGATTCAGTCAAAAGGCTGCATGTAAGAACCTGGAAAGGCATATGTTCTCCACCTTTGGGATATACTCATTTACTTATTGAAGGTCATCTTAGTTGCTTCCAAGTTTTGGCAATTATGAATAAAGGCACCACAAACGTTTGTGGGCAGGTTTTAATGTGGTCATAAATTTTTGATTCATATGGGTCAATACCTAGGAGTATGATTGCAGGGCAGTATGGCAAGACTAGGCTTAGTTTGGTAAGAAACTGCCAAAGTGTCTTCCAAGGTGGCTGTGCCATTCCTACTAGCAGTGAAAGAGAAGTTGTTGCTTCACATCTTTTTCAACATTTGGTGTTGTCAGTATTTTGGATTTTTGTCCTAGCGATGTAGCAACTATATCGCTTATCTGGTTATATCCAGTAAGAGATGCTGCCTCAATATGTTATGAAGGATATAGGTTGGCAGTCAGATTTCCTAGAATTGGGAGAGGTGAAAAAGCAGAAGCAATGTTGAAAAAAAAGGGAGAGCCAAGTCTCACCCCAGGATGGTTTTATTTGTGAAAACACAAATAAAACTTGACCTTCAAATTTAAGGTCAAACCTGAGAAAAAGAAGTACACCAGTATTTTTTTAGTGTCTGGACATCTCTTTCTTAATGGAGTAATTTTGGTTCCTTTGCTGGTTTGCTGAAATTCTTCAAATATCTTTTCTGAAAAAGATAAATGGGTACTATATTTTCCAATTGCATTAAGGATTTGGGAAGACCCTCAGGGACAGAAGACAAGTTTGTTAGAGTGATATAACATCTCTTGTACTTTTCTGCCCAGTATTCTCCCCCAATTGAGAAAAAATTTCTCTCCCAATTCATGTATTTTTGATGCTATCATGATTTCAGAATGAACATATACCTAGACCTGACTAATTGTAATGATTTATTCACAATGATTTATTAAAAATGTGGGCATATAAATCAAATAAGGTCAGTGATGGCCCTTGGATGAAATGTATGGATGTAGAGTTAGGCTGCCAGTGATCACCTTTCTATCATGAGAGCAGAGTCCATGTATGGCAGGAAAGAATGAGGTTGGCGTAAACAGAAATAAACAAAAGATAGAAGAAAGTAGATATGAGAGAAACAGAGAAACAGAGGTATAAATAAATAGAGAGATGATAGGTAGCTGGAGGGAGAGAGAATGAAAAAGTGAGCCCTGATGAATTATTTGAGACTCTTGATCTAGCCATGCCCTAAGTCTTATTTGTGGGCTTCCCAGTCATACAAACCAATAAACTTCCTTTTTTTCTTTTTAAGATAGTTTGAGTTTGTTTTTTTGTTCTTTATACTTAAAAAAGAGTATAGAATTGGGACTAGGAATAGACTATTGCTAGAGACAGATTGTACAATGAAGAACTGGTTGAATGTAAGTGTGGCCCAGGATGGTGAGGACTCCTAAGCCAAGGGCAGAAAAGTCGACAATTCTTGTCATGCTATTCTGAAATTTATCACCTGTTGTTTCTTTGGACTCAGGTGCATGCTGAGGCTAGAGCTTTAGGGGAATCATTAAAATTGTGGGATATCAGCTTATTGCATGTCTTTCAAGAAAAGAAAAAGCTTTGATATAAATTGGTCCCTCTGAAATCTGGAAGGAAATAGTATATAACTATTAAGGGATGCCTTTCTTTTATGTGGCTGTGAGCAGCACTCTTGGACTGCTGTGAGTCAGATAATCATGCACCTCATGGAACTTCAAAGATACTGTCCCTGCCCCAAGCTGTTGGCAGAAGCTAGGAGGTGGGAGAAATAGTAGGGGATATGATTGGGACTTAGGAAGAATTTGAGAAATCTGGAAGTCTGACCCTTTAAGCCCCTCCCCAAAATATACTGCTGAGAACTTGCTGGTATTGAAGGTAATAATTCATTCCGTAGTAAACAGCCAACCAATGGGATTCAGCCTAGGAACAGGGCTAGATTAGTTCTGCCTCAACACCCCAGCCTGAGTCATTTAGGAGTCATTTAGCTGAGGGCTAAGAGCTGTTGCTAAGGGACAGACATACAAGAGAGTCTGTTCCATTTTCAAGGACATTAGACAAGATTTCTGATGTCGTTCATTCACAGAAGTAGGCTCAAATAGTAGCTTGGTGTAGAATTGCCAGAGAATTGCTTGGGAATGCTAGGTTTCTAAGGCAACAAGACCAAAAGTAAGAGGGAAGCTAAGGGTTCAGAAGGGACTTCTTCCTAGTATTTGTTTTGGGCATAGCCTGAGAGAAGAATGAATTTGGATAATCTGTCCACAGGGCAAAGCCTGGGACATCAGATTTGTTCCACTCTCAAGGTGTAAATTCTTGCTCTGCTAATTGGCAGAGTATGGTACATGTTGTGGTATATGTCGTGTCACCCTTTCTAAATGGAGGTGTTTTTTTTTTTTTTTGTAGAGACAGAGTCTCACTTTATCGCCCTGGTGTCACACAGCTCACAGCAACCTCCAACTCCTGGGCTTAGGCAATTCTCTTGCCTCAGCCTCCCGAGTAACTGGGACTACAGGTGCCCGCCACAACGCCCGGCTATTTTTTTGTTTTGCAGTTCGGTCAAGGCTGGGTTTGAACCTACCACCCTCGGCATATGGGGCCAGCGCCCTACTCGCTGAGCCACAGGCGCCGCCCTCTAAATGGAGTTTTAATTGAAGATATCCTGTTGCCTCTTCTTTACTGAGTAATTAGAGTGTAGGAGATTTTGATATTAATCATTTAAACTGCAGGTTGTTGGACCAAGAGGAACCGTATCTGGATGTGAGGGCTGTGTGTATTATCCAGAGATCCTGGAAGTGGAGATGGGTTGGTGACTGGATGTCATTCTGAGTTGCCCCATTTGGCCAAGTATGATTTGGGTCATACATTAGTTGTACAAATACTAGTTGGAGGCACGTCTGAAATCACATGTGCAGGGATGCGTATGCTTATGTATTAAGCAGGCCTGTGAAATGTAGTTGACAATTGCTCGCGTTGTCTGTCCACCTTTCTTTCCTCTGGGAAGAAACTGCTTCTATCCCATCCCATTAGGTGCCTGACAATCTGTTAACCACAGGGTGTTCTTTGGCTACAGGAGCATTGAGTAACTGATGACTGACCAATAGCGGTCTAACCCCTTGTGCATTGTGACTGAACATGATCCAAGTACAGACGCCCAAAAGATTTTCATGAGATGTTAAATCTCACAGATGTAGGGGTTCTATCTTCCATTTGAATCAAAAGTTAAAACAATGTGAACTTGGAATTGTTTCTGTGGCTATGTTTTCTGGGATTGGGAAAGAGTGTACATACTTGTTCATTAGAACTTATTGGACGTCATAGCTTAGCCCTTAAACAATGACACTGACTAGGCTATAGTTGGGCAAAACTATCTGACAACACAGTACAGTTGATCCTTGAACATCACAGGTTTGAGCTGTGGGGGTCCACATATACTTGGATTTCCTTCTGCCTCTGCCACTCCTGAGACAGCAAGTCCAATCCCTCTTCTTCATCCTCCTCATCCTACTCAGTGTGAAGATCTTTATGGTGATCCACTTCCACTTAATGAATAATAAATATATTTACTCTTTCTTGTGATTTTTTTGATAACATTTTCTTTTCTCTAGCTTATGATGTTGTAAGAATACAGTATACAATACATAGAACATTAAAAATGTGTTAATTTATCATTTATGTCATCAGCAAGGCTGCCTGGAGGTCAGTTCCCCTGGCCCCTGCATTGTTCAAAGGTCAAGTGTACTTTAAGTGGGAAAGAATGAAGTCAATATAGAAAGACAAGCAGAGACAGGATGAAATAAGAGATGGTGAAGTGGTGGAGTTGATGGTGGGAAAGAAGAAAGAGAGAGAGAAAATGACATTATTTGAGTTCCTTGGTCCAGCTGTACCTAAACTTAGCTTGGAAGTTTTGTGAACCATTATGTTCATTTATTTCCTCTATTTATTTATTTGTGGAAGAGTTCTACCCTGTTGCCCAGGCTACAGTGCCATGGCTTCAGCCTAGCTTACTGTAATCTCAAACTCCTGGGCTCAGTCAATCCTCCTGATTCAGCCTCCTGAGTAGCTGGGACTATAGGCACCTGTCACAATGCTCATCTAATTTTTTCTATTTGTTGCTCAGGCTGGTTTCTTTTTCTTTTTTTTCCTTTTTACTTTTTGTAGCACCCTTTAAAAAATCATATACAAATGCACACACTCTCATGAATGACCATAAAAATTTTTTAAAATTACATATATTTAATGTCAAATACACAATGAAATTCAAAGAACATACATGTAGCATTGATAGAAATTGCATTCTCTACTAAGAATGGAATAGTAAATCTCTTATCCAAAGGTAAAAAAACTAAATTCCTTTCTAAATCATACTTTTATCTTTTGCTTTTGTTTTCTGACCAATTTTGGTTTATCAAAATGAGCATTTTCAAAGTACATGAAGCGGTCGTTAAATTGTAGCAAATTCTAGGTCTTTCACGCTTGAAATTTTCAAATTTCAGTTTTAAGAAACAATAGCTTCTAAAAACTTTTTAAATATGTTTCTACACTAGTCTTAAAAAAATTAAAAAGACTTTGTCAAAGACGAGTGTGGAAGATCCATTTTTCAACACACAGAACAGTTTTTAGCTCTGGAAGGATTCTCCTTTTTCCTTCTAAACTGTGCTATGCCCCATATTTCTGTTTCTGCTGTGATTGTTTTTGATTCAGTTTCTCTGCTCCACGTGGCTTAGAAGGCTTGATTTTGTGTCCTTATACCTGAACAGTGTCTGGCACCCAATACATTTTTGCTGAAGGAATAAATTCGCAACAGTGTCATTATGCTCCTTGTGATTCAGCCTCATCAGAAAGTTCCCTGGCTCTGTTTAATTTCACCTTGAGTGGTCACACAGCAGGATTTTATCCATCAGGCAAGCCTCTTCAGCACAGCCTCTGTTCAGGATGACAACTAAGCTAATCTATGTTCAGAACTTGGGCAGACACAAGCAGAGAGCAGAATATAAGGTGGTGTCAGTATCCCACACTGAGGAGAATTTGGCATTGAAGACCACACACAGCCTGCTCAAGTCTACAGAAAATACGCCTTCCATTAAACAAACCCGCCACAATCTCCTCTCCTTAACTTCGTGGGGGCTCCCTTTGAAGCCTCCATGGATCTTTTGAGGATAGATAAGTTGCTCAACTAGTAGGCATTTCAATCTTTCACTTTAGCAATTTTGCCATGAGTGTCTGTTTCTGATTTATTGTGACCTGAGGAGAAGGTGTGTGAGGAAAAATGAAGAAGACAGATTTGGAGTAACCAAGGAAAGAGCAAAGGAAAAGATGGAGCATGGAGACCAAATTTTAAAATCTAATTTGAAAACAGATGTTTAACAGTATTATTATTACTGGGAAGATAGTAAGAAACCATAACCAAGACTGAAGTCAAGAGTTTGAGATCAGACTAGGAAATAGAGAGAGACTCTATCTCTAAATAGGTGGCTCCTGTGGCTCAGCGAGTAGGGTGCCAGCCCCATATACTGAGGTCTGCGGGTTCAAACCTGGCCCCGGCTGAACTGCATTAAAAAATAGCTGGGCGTTGTGGCGGGCGCCTGTAGTCCCAGCTACTCAGGAGGCTGAGGCAAGAGAATCGCCTAAGACCAGGAGTTGGAGGTTGCTGTGAGCTGTGTGACGTCACGGCACTCTACTGAGGGCAATAAAGTGAAACTCTGTCTCTACATAAAAAAAGAACTAAAAAATAATGTAGCCAGGCATCATGGTTGGGAGCTGTAGTCTCAGCTGGGGAAGATGAAGTGAAAGAATCATTTAAGCCTAAGGTGGAGGCTACAGTGAACTTTGATATTGCCACTATGCTCCCCCATGGGCAAGAAAGCAAGACCTGATCTCTAAAAAATAAATGAATTAATTAAGTTAAATTTAAAAACTCTTACTGAGTACTAGTAGTATTAGGTTTGATTCTCAGTGGTTTATATATGTTAGCTCATAAAATTAGTATAACAGCAATTTTAAAATGTAACCACCATAAATTGTGTGGAATTTAGGTATCTAGTTCTTCAGGAACAGTTTGTGCATAAATCATATACAATTTATTGTATGTTAGTTAAAATAATTTACATAACATCCACTATTTTCTCTGATTTCCAACACAATCTAATAGATAACACAAGGTTATTTTCATAACAAGTGGGAAAATCAAATATGCCTCAATGACATTTCATTAACACAATTATTGCCCTCACTCTTTTATCACTTTTCAATCCAAAGTATAAAATAAGAAGATACTATCTGTGTGTATATGATGGCTTCATTTTCATGCAGACAGAAAATATAAGTTGCTTTGTTTTCTCTAAGTTAAAAAAATTGTTTATGTTTTTAAGCATAAGATTCAAAATATTTAAGACTCTCGAAGCCTTAAGAGTCTAAGAATATCACATCATCTTTAAAGAAATAAAATGCAATTTCATTCAAGGAATTAAAAATAAAAACTTCAACCTTCTGAGGCATGCGGTTTGAAAAACAATACCCTCAGCCTTTCTTTAACACTTCCATTTCGGGGGTGGGGCCTTTGACAAATGTGTCTCTCTGTCCACTGTGTCATCGATTTTAGAGGTGATCTGACTCTGCAAGGGGGTCTCCTCTTCAGTCTGACAGCTTTTGAGGAAAATCTGAAATTAGAGAAGAATTACTTGAGCTGAGACAGGTGATCAAAGTGACATGAGTCACTGAAGATAAGTTCCCGTCTTGTTCTTGGATTGATGATTTACTCATCACAATGCATTGGGAATAGTAAAGCTTACAAGTGATTGAGGAGACAAGCAAAAAGAATAAAAGGGCAATAAATAAATAGTGTAACTTAAACACCGCACTCCTGAAATATCCCTTAGGAGATGGAGAAGGAGGAAAATGTTGGAACACACAGACGCACACCTGTACCGACACAAAAGGTACAATATAATGCCTTCCGAAGAGGAAAAACAGATTATTTAAACATTTGGTGACATCGTAAGGTGGGTAATCAGGCAAGTGACATGAAATTTGTGAATGAGGAAATAGAGTATTTTGTTAGCAAAAAAACGGGGAGCAGCTTCTGTAACACACACAGCCCATGTCATCAGTCAGTAGCTTTTAACTCTAAGTGACTAAAATTATAGCACAAAATCTTTAGACACTCATCATTTTTACTGTGTTTGGGCTGCTGTAATCAAATGCCATGAACTGGATGGCCTGCAGACAACAAAACTGTATCCCTCTCCGTTCTGGATGCTGCGAATCTGAGCTTTAGCTGTGCAGATCTGGTGTCTGGTGAGAGCACCCTTCTTCAGAGCTGGATTCGTTATCAGAGTCCCCACCCAGTAGAAAGGGCAAAGGAGCAGCTGTTAAAGGTATTAACCCCATTCCTGAGGACGCCACCCCCGGCCTCATCAGTCAGAAGGACTCACCACCTAACACTATAACCTCGGGGGTGAGGATTCCAACATACGGAATTTAGGGAGAATATAGACATTCAGATCGTAGCGGTTCTACTACTGTATTCTATCCTCCCCAAAGAAGAACTATGATTTGTTTCACAATCTATCTCTTCTATACGTCTTTCCCTCTTTAAAGGGAATGGTGTTAGGGAAAGAGGAAGACGCAAAAAATGCTTACTTGAAACACCTCTTGCTTATTATATTACTTTTTGTTTTGTTTGAAGTGGTTGGGAAGGTTGTAATTGTGAAAAGTCTTCAGTGATGAAATTTCTCAGGCCTATAAAGTGTATGTTTTCACCCCTACCTTTTTATTTTTGTAAGAAATAAACCCTTTTGTGTATCTTAGAATAGCTATCATTTTATTGAATAGAGGAAACTGATATTTTACACTGATAAGAATATTAGTCTTAATTTTTACTCTCTTAGGTTACCTTGCACATCATTTATAGCTTTCCCTTTGGGAAATCTTGTGAAATAAAAGAAACTTAACCTAAATTTCAAATTTTTATTTATGGTAAATCTTGGAGACAATAGTAAGTAATGAAAGTATTCCTTCAGTACAGAGACAAAATCTGAATTTCTAAAATTTCAAAGCTGATTTTGGAGTGTGGTTCTTAACTGTTTTTTTCTTCTTGGAATTTCAATATAATTGGCTGTAAAAAAAACAGATACCCTAGAGCACTTTTCACCATTCTCAACAGAACAATACCAATATAAGGTGCACATTGCTTTATTAGAGGCATAACCAATCAAAGAATGAATTACTAGGATTACGTATTAAACTTAAAAAAATCAAATATCACCCTCTCTTTTAAGAATATTTTGAAACCAAGGTATTGACTAAGAAAAAGTTTCTTTGACCCTAATAAAAATTTTGGTTTAAGAGATTAAGCGTTTCCAGAAAGTTATTGAGCAATGTTGCCCTAAGTAGCAATGAATCAGTTTTGTTATTTAATGTGTGAAATAAAATTAATTCCTATTTATAACAAGTATCTTGTTCATTTTAGAATTCAAGATGAGGAGGACGGAAGAGGATTAGTAAACTCTCAATGGGCACGATGTGATGGTATACAGCACAGCCCCTGGGTGAAGGGCTCAACTACAACTTGAACTTTACCTAATAAACCCAAATGATGTAACCTAATCATTTGTACTTTCATATTAATCTAAAATAAAAAATAAGTATTTTTAGGCAAACTGGAAAAAGAGGTTATATAGGTATAGACACATGTAACAGGTATAAATATAGAGATGTGTATAGGCGTATGTATAGGAAGTGTACACATAGCTATATAGGTATATATGATCAAGGGTGGTGAGAGAGAAAAAGAGAGAAATTCAAGGAGATTGAGCCAATGAAGAGATATTATAAAAATCTGCATGATGTTTTGTAATTTTGGCCCATCTCAGACTTCTGTAAAATCTTACAGAAATATGTTTGGAAATAATATAATCAGTTTAAAAGTTATAGAGATCAATGTCAAATGAATGCACAAACCTCCTCTTACAATTTTGGAACACCATCTAAAATCAGCTTCCATTTCCACCAAGCACTATTCTGATGGGATCTGAACATCTTACTAAGCATTATTTCTCTAAAAAATTAATAGTTGCAAATTGAAAGTCACTTCTGTGCAGTGTCTTCAACAATTAAGTAGAATTAAGAAAGCTGCCCTTCTGCCTATGTTGGTGACATCAGAAATGCCTTTCAACATTTCTAGATGCTTTTAGTTTTTGCATAAAGTTTTCTCACTTCGTAATGACTTGACTTCCTCTTTCTGTTCCTCAATCTAAAAATTACATTAAAAATTCTCCTATATGACACGCTGCCCAAAATTGGTGACAATATGTCTAATCCTTTCTCTTTTTACCACTTCATGTTTCTCCAGTGGTAAGTGGTTATAGATACCTTTGTGAATATCATCATTTTAAGATTATAATTAGTACTTTTATCCTTTTCCTGGACAATGCAAGAAACTTAAAACACCTCACATCAACGTGTCCTTCATGACTTACGCAATATTTTGTGCATCTTTCTTGCCATACATTTTACATACTATCAGGAATTCTCATTATTTTATTATTTAGGCAATTATTATTTATCCTTTTCTGGCTCTCAGTCTGTCTTGCATCCCCAAACTACCAGGATAACTTTACTTACAATGGAAAATATACTCTTGACATTTCTTTGCTGCAGGTATATAGTGTTTCTGGAAATGTTTTTATTTCACCTTCAATTCTTAAGGATAGTTTTATGAATTGACAATATTTTTTTTCCAGCACTTTGACTACATTATTCCACAATGGCCTCAAGGTTGGTTGTTTTTAGTATTTTATTTTTGTATTTAGTTTTCATAAGGTTCAGTCTGATATGCTTAAATGTATATTTCTTTTATTGATCTACCTAAGTGTTTACAGTATTTCTTCAATTTAATTTATTTCACCAATTTTGGGAAGTTCTCAGCTGTTAAGTTTTCTTGTGTCCTCTTTTTTCTTCTCCAAAGAGGGCTGCACTAACCCACATATTAGATATTATCACCGTTTGCCCCTTTCATGCCCCTTTGTTCTCCATATCTTTTCTCTTTTATATCTAATGCCTCTTTCTGCATAAGTTTTGATAACAGTTCAAGGTCAGGTATTGTCTCCTCAGCTCATAAATCAGCCAGTAGTTTCTTAATTTTAGATTTAATATTTTTCAGTACAGTTGCTTCCATTTTTTTAATTGAAATTTTCACTTGGGTCTTTTTCTCCTTGAACATAATATCTCTTTCTTATCAATCTGCTTATCAAAATGCCTGTGGAATATAATCCCTTGGAGTACTGTTATTTATTTTAAAACACCATGGAGCTCCTTCTAAAAACTCTGTGTAAGAGTTTTACAAATCCCTGTGTGAGTCTTTGTCATTCATTTTGTTTCATGCTTCTTCCATATTGATAACATTTTAAACTTCTTTTGGTTCAAAATAATTAACATTTTTAGCTAAAAGCTAAAAATGTTAATTTCCAACAATATTGTAGAAAGTGTAATAAGATCAAATAACATCAGAAAACAAATTTAAAGGAACTACTACTCTGTAGGGCTCTCTTAGACATCTATTAAAAAATAATTTCTGGGCGGCACCTGTGGCTCAGCGAGTAGGGCGCCGGCCCCATATACCGAGGGTTGCGGGTTCAAACCCAGCCCCGACTGAACTGCATCAAAAATTAGCCGGGCACTGGGTGGCGCCTATGGCTCATGGAGTAGGGCGCCGGACCCATATACTGAAGGTGGCAGGTTCAAACCCGGCCTGGGCTGTTTCTCCAAAACAGAAAAATAGCCGGGCGTCGTGGTGCATGCCTGTAGTCCCAGCTACTCGGGAGGCTGAGGCAAGAGAATCACCTAAGCCCAGGAGTTGGAGATTGCTGTGAGCTGTGTGATGCCACGGCACTCTACCTAGAGCAAAAAAAAGTGAGACTCTGTCTCTACAAAAAAAAAAAAAAAAAGTATACTTAAAAAAAAAAAAAAATTAGCCGGGCGCTGTGGCGGGCGCCTGTAGTCCCAGCTACTTGGGAGGCTGAGGCAAGAGAATCGCCTAAGCCCAGGAGTTGGAGGTTGCTGTGAGCTGTGACTCCACAGCACTCTACCGAGGGCGATAGAGTGAGACTCTGTCTCTACAAAAAAAGAAAAAAAAGAGGGCCAGCTTTGAGGACATGCCATCCATGCAACGCCCAACAGGCCTTATTCTAGGGGTCTGATGCTTGTGTCTTTAATACAATCAGGGACCACACAATAATACATGTATTATGGTCAATAAGAAGCCACACATACAACGGTCATTCTCAAAAAATGATAATGAATTTGAAAAATTCCTTTTGTTTAATGACCTCATAGCTATTGTAAGATCATAGAACAAGCCAGGTCCAGTGGCTCACACCTGTAATCCTAGCATTCTGGGAGGCCGAAGTGGGTGGAATGCCTGAGCTCACAGTTTGAGACCAGCCTGAGCAAGAGCAAGACCTCATCTCTAACAATAGCCAGGTGTTGCTGCGGGCTCCTGTAGTCCCAGCTACTTGGGAGGCTGAGGCAAAAGAATTACTTGAGCCCAAGAGTTTGAGGTTGCTGTGAGAGATGAGGCCACTGCACTCTACCAAGTGCAACAAAATGAGAGTCTGTCCCCCCCCCAAAAAAGGAACATATTACTCACATGTTTGTGTTGACTCTGCTGTAAACAAACTTAATGTGCTGCCAGGTGTATAAAACTACCACACACAACTATATACAGAATGTAATACTTAATGACAATTAATGACTATGTTATGTTACTGGCGAATGTGTCTGCTACATTATACTTGTTATCATTATTTTAGAATGTGCTCCATATACATATCTGTATCTATCTATGTCTATATCTCTATATATGTCAATATATCTATATAGAGATCACTCTATATAGACATGTGTCTATATATAGACACTTCTATATATAGACACATGTCTCTATATATATCTATATACGAAGTTAACAGTAAAACAGCCTCAGGCATTTACTTCAGGAGGCATTTGGAAGGAGACATTGTTATCAAAGGAGATGACATTTCCCTGGGTGTTGTTGCCCCTGAAGACTTTCCAGTGAGACAAAGCCTGGAGGTGGAAGGCAGTGATATTGATTGACCTTACCCTGTGTGGGTATAGGCTAAGGTGTGTGTTTGTCTTAGTTTTTAACAAAAATGTTTTAAAATTTTATTTAAAAGTTTAATATAGAAAAAAGTTTATGGAATAAGGATATAAAGCAAGAAAATATTTTGTACAGCTGTACAATGTGTTTGTATTTTAAGCTAAGTATTACTACAAAAAAGTTAAAAAAAATTAAAAGCTTATTGGCTCAGCGCCTGTAGCTCAATGGGCTAAGGCACCAGCCACGTACACCTGAGCTGGCCGGTTCAAATCCAGCCCGGGCCCACCAAACAACAATGATGGCTGCAACCAAAAAATGGCCAGGCGTTGTGGCGGGTGCCTGCAGTCCCGGCTACTTGGGAGGCAGAGGCAGGAGACTCGCTTGAGCCCAGGAATTGGAGGTTGCTGTGAGCTGTGATGCAACGGCACTCTATCCAGGGTGACAGCTTGAGGCTCTGTCTCAAAAAAAAAAAAAAATTAAAAGCTTATAAAGTAAAAATGTTATATTAAGCTAAGTTTTTTTGTGGTGGTGGGGGACACAGTCTCCCTCTGGTGCCCTGGGTAGAGTGCTATGGTGTCAGCCTACATCTGAGTTCAGTCAATCCTCGTGCCTCCTGAGTAGCTGGCACTACAGGTGCCCACAATCATGCCTGGCTAGTTTTTCTATGTTTAGTAGAGACGGGGTCTTGCTCTTGCTCAGGCTGGTCTTGAACTCCTGAGCTCAAGCAATCCACCTGCCTTGGCCTCCTAGAATGCTAGGATTATAGGCATGAGCCACCATGCCCAGCCACAGTAAGCTGAGTTTAAATCATTATAATAATTTATATTTAGTGTAGCCTGGCTGTACAGTGTTCTTTTTTTTTTTTTATTCAGTCTTCCTAGAGACCGTCAAAATTTGCCAGTGCCAACTATATTGCAAGTCATCACTGTGGGGTATTGGGAAAAGTTTTCAATTAGCAATAATCGTGCCTCGAATAAACCTCATTGGCCATGATACTGTCACTACACACAGCTGTACAGTGTTCTTAAAGTCCACGGTAGTGTATGTAATGTCCGAGGCCTTCACATTTACTCACCATTCACCCACTGACTCTCCTAGACCAACTTCCAGTCCTGGGCCAACTTCCAGTCCTGCAAGCTGCATTCAGGTAAGTGCCTCAGACAGGTGTGCCCTTTTATAAAATCTCTTATACTGCATTTTTGCTGTGCCTCTTCTATGTTTAGACACACAAACACCTCTGTGTTATAGCTGCCCACAGTTCTCAGAGCACACATGCTGTGCTGGTTTTTAGCCCAGGAGCAACAGGCCATACCACACAGCCAACGTGTGAGCAGGCTGTGCCATTTAGGTTTGTGTAAGAGCACTCTATGATGTTCATACAGTGACAAAATGCCTAATGATGCACTTCTCAGAATGTGTCCCGGTCATTAAACCACACATGACTATATCTTTATCCCTGAATGTGTAGTTTGTGAGTGAAAACAAATGGGAGCAATGGGGCATGTGCTGAGAGCCTAGAGTCTCAGCTCACATGCCATCCAGCCTCATACTCCCTCTAGCCACCTTCCCGGGATGGGTTCTTGGCTACTCACTTCTCGCCATCCACTCAGTGACTGCTGCCACCCTCCACTCCTGGCAGAGGGCTAGGAGCATAGAGGGCAAGGTAGGCCATGCAGGTCCCACAGGTCAAGTTGCAGGGCAGGGCTCTGGGAGCCTAGCAGGGTCTGCACTTGCACTCTGAGTGCCCTCCATGACTGAGGGAGAAAGACATTAAATAATAGCAAATAAAAAAAAAAACCTTTGCAAGTCTGGGGCTGGGAGGGGAAAGAGCACAGAAAAGAGAGAAAAGCTTTTTTCTGCTTTTTGAACAAGGGCCTTGCATTTTAATTTTGCAATTGAGCCTCACAAATGTTAGGAAAAGGAATTCTAGAAGTGAAAGGAAAAAGGAATTCTGAGGAAATGAGATAATTCAGGAACTAAAGAAAATCTTTAGAATGCTATAATATCTTCAGAGCAGTAAGCCATGAAAGAGGAACAGAATGCAATAAAAAAAGGGAGCAGGGAACAAATACTGGCTCTGACTGGATGTTGGGCCTTGGGCAAATTACTTTGCCTCTGTGCCTCAGTTTTTCCAGCAGTAACATGGGTTGTTGTAAGGGTTGGGCAGACAGTGTGTGGTGCCCCCTGGCATCTGCATTTCCCCTCAGGCCCACAGCTGAACTGATGCTTCCCAGCCTCCCCTGCAGTCATGTGACCTCTCAGGGTGATGGGTACTGGTTGATGGGCTGTGGAGGCAATGATGTTCATCATCTTCAGGCTGGCCCCAAAGCCTCCCACAGAGGACCTACTGGACAACAGTGAGGACCTAGAAGATGGTAAAGCCATGAGGCAAACTGGGGCCAGTCCTTGAACTTGGCATCTGCCAAGTCCCCGGGTTGCACTGAATTCAGATATGAATGAGAAGTCAACGTTACTGTGGTAAACCCTTGAAATCTGGGGTTTATTTGTTCCAGCACTTGGCTTAATCTAATAGAGTCTTGAATGAGACACCCATGCATGTATAAATAATGTGACTCACAGAATGTGCTCGATATATTTGCCTAAAATAGAGGGGGTGCAATTTCAGTGAGCAATAGTTTTTTAAAGGATTTACTCATCTTTCAAGGTAACTTCATCTCTATTATGTCATTCTTCCACCATGCATGTAAGGCAGGTAGCTTCTCACCTCAGAAAGACTAAGTGACTAAGCCAAGGTCCCAGGGGACAGGATGCAGACAGCCACTCAGGCCTCCTGGCCTCCAGGCATGGGGCTTCTCTGCTCTCTAGGGACCCCTCTGGAACAGATCAGTGTCTGAGGATTACCAGGCCTGAGGCTGTAAGCCATAACTATATCTGTGTCCCTCAGATTCAAGAACTGTCTCCTCCACCCTCACCCAGGAGGCATCAATGGGGAGTCAGGCAGTGGCTGGCTCACCAGCAAAGACAGAGTGCAAGAAGGCCAGGAACCCAGAGCCTACAGAAATGTGTCCCACACAGCAAACACCACCACCACACACGTGGTTAGTAGGTTAGTACCACGGGTGAAAGACAATGTTAAAGTCTCATATAATAATTCCATGCTTTTGTTTTGCTGAGCACTTTTCCTCCCATTAATTATTTGATTCTCATACTTAGGTACATGTTCCCATAGAACAGATGAGAACCAAGCTTAGAGCCATGTCCAAGTTCACAGAGGTGGAGTCAGAACTACAGCTCATGACCTCTAACTCAGCTTCATTCATTCATTCATCCATTCATTCTCTCCCAGATCCATTCACACTTAGTAAGCACATACTATGTGTCAGACTAAGGGCTATGTGTCTTCTAGGGGCTCCATATCTATTAATTTATTTAATCCACTCAACAGCCCTAAAAAGTAGGCACTAATGAATCTCCCATTTTACAGATGTGGAAACTGAGGCTCAAAGAGATAAAATGACTTGTCCAACATTCCACAGCATAGCTAGGATTTGAACCCAAGTCTGGTTCCAGAGACTCCACTCTTTTTTTTCAGAGACAGAGTCTCACTTTGTCACCCTTGGTAGAGGGCTATGGCTTCACAGCTCACAGCAACCTCCAGCTCCTGGGCTTAGGCCATTCTCTTGTCTCAGCCTCTCAAGTAACTGGGACAACAGGTGCCCGCCACAACGCCCGGCTATTTTTTTGTTGCAGTTCAGACAGGGCTGGGTTTGAACTAGCCACCCTTGGTATATGGGGCCAGCGCTCTACTCACTGAGCCACAGGCGCCACCCCAGAGACTCCACTCTTAACCACCTTGTACACCCATTGTCAAATGTTAGCACACCCGTACACTGTTCTGTCCCTCAGGCATGTAGTATATTTTGGAGATCTTTCCATACTAATACACGGGAAGTAGCCTTATTTTTCCTAACAGAAACCTTGAATGACTATAGTATAAAATGTCCCCTGTTGATGGACTTTAAGGCTATTTCCAAGCTTTTAATTTACTATGGTAAAATACGCATAACATAAAATTTACCATATTAGGCACTTTTAAGTGTGTAGTTCTCTGGCATTAACTACATTCATATGTGTGCAGCCATCACCACAACGTATCTCCAGAACTTTTTCATCTTTCCCGAATGAATCTCTGTACCCATTAAACTAACTCCCTCTTCCTCCCCTAGCTCCTGGAAACCACCATTCTACTTTCTGTCTCTATGACTTTGACGATATTAGGTACCTCATATGAGTGGAATCATATAATATTTGTGACTGTCTTATATTTTTGCTATTACAAATGATGCTCCAGTGAATTTCACTGGTATTATTATTGTATCATAAACATTTAAAGAAAAAGGATAAATTATGCAGATATCTCTGGCATGATACAGAAGAAACTGATGATCACTGTAGGGAGGGGAAGTAGGCAATTAGGGGGCAAGGAAAAGAAGACCTTTTTTTTTTTTCTTTTTTGAGACAGAGCCTCAAGCTATTGCCCTGTGTAGAGTGCTGTGGCATCACAGCTCACAGCAACCTCAAACTCCTGGGCTTAAGTGATTCTTTTGCCTCAGCCTCCCAAGTAGCTGGGACTACAGGTGCCCACCACAACAGCTACTTTTTGGTTGTAGTTGTCATTGTTGTTTGGCAGGCCTGGGCTGGATTTGAACCTGCCAGCTCTGGTGTATGTGGCTGGCATCTTAGCCGCTTGAGCTATAGGCACCGAGGCAGGAGACCTTTTTAGTTCTCTGTTCTTTGTATATATACCTTTAGGATACTGTATTTTATTCACATATTACCTACTCAAAAATATTGTTAAAAAAATTAAAGGTAACCACTAAAAGAATAAAAGAAGGTGCACAACTTCTAAGCCCTTTGTTGACCCACACAGCACTGATCTTGAACTATGCAACAAAATCCATGTCCCCTACGTCCAATTATAGAACAGTAGCTGGCAGGTGGCTGGCCTGCTGCACTACATTTCCCAGCCTCCTTTGTCTCAAGGCTTGTCCATGTGAAAAGTAAGGTGCTTTTCCAGGCCCAGTGTGCCTTTTCCTTTTCCTATGAGCCAGAGCAAGGACATGTAGCTCAGCTGTAGCTCAGCCTTGGCCATGCAAACAGGACAAGGCCCAAGGAGATGGTAGAGAAACACCCTAGGTCCCTGATGATCCTGTGGAGCAGAGCCACTTGCCCACCTAGAACTTCAACTGTCGCACGGAGGAGAAATAAACTGTCTTATTATATTTAAGCTAGCGTATTTGAGGGTCTTTTTCTTACAATAGCCAGCTACTATTACTCTAACTAATATAACATATTTGGGGTTATAGGAAACTGCCTCCCAAGACACCAAGGAAAGCTTTCCAAGGAAGAAAAAAGGGAATAGAAGCTGAGATGGTGCTTGAGGCTCTTCCGGTGGCATCTGGCAAGGCACCAGCCATGGAAGGCTTTAGGTAAGGTAAGAGGAACATCTTCATTTCTATGATCATGATATCTCCCCTGCCAGGTAAATGTAACATCTTTATTTTCAGTGAAAATTCCCAGGCATCATCTGATCCTGTCTGTGTTCCTCTCATTTCAAAGCTGCGGTGACAACAGTCAGGTTTATGGATTTGGCCTTGACTGAGTCACTAATTTGCAAGGTCTTCCTGTGCAAGTCACCTTACACCTTAGACTTACACTGTTCTTAAAATTAATCAGGTAAAAGAAGGGGCAGCAAGTAGAAGCAAGTCTCTCCAGGACCCCTTCCTGTCCAACAGCCTATGATGCCAGGCTCAGCTTACATAGAGACCAAGACAGGACTCAGGTCTGACTCCTTAAGTCTAGGCTTTTCCCTGGAACCTGCTGGACCCATGGATTAAATGTTGGGCGCAGAAAAAGTCCCTGCAAGCCAAGAGCTGTTAGTTTGAAGTTTTGCCAGCCAATCCTGCAAACAGCTTATAGGGGAGGATGATCCTGGGATATAAAGCATTCAATGGTGAAATGCAGTGGGTGGGCCATCCATACTGGGATTCTGGGACAGGGTGCCTCCAGCATCTCCTATGAGCCCACTAAAGCATTTCCACTTTAAACTACAACTCCTTCTTACAACCTGATGTCATTTGGGCTCAGCTCATTTCCTCTGTGCCTCTGGCTAAACATAAAAATATGCAACCCTAACCCCTGGGGATCTACCAGCTACCAGTGTAGAGAGGAGACTTTGAACCTTGTGTGGCTTCTCAATTTGGTGAATGAGAACAGAGAAGGGGTATAGGGAAGCAGTGTGGGTAAGAGGTGGCTGGAATATTGTAAAAGTTTACTGATTTCAAAAACAGCCAGCACCTCAGCTGAGCCGCCATCTGAACTGAACTGAATCTCAGTGTGGAGACCAAGGGGGGCGGACAGAGGGGTGCATCCCAAATATGCTTCAAGGGCATGGCTGACTCCTAAGCCCTGCCTTCTCCCGAAGAGCAGGGCAGGCCCCCCACAACCCACAGGGAGGAGTAACTGCCCAGCCCCACCCCCAGCCTGGCTCGCTCTTCTTCCCCTCTGCCTCCTTCCAAGCTGCTTCTCTAAACTTCCCAAGGCAGCAAAGACAGAGCCTATTTAAAACAACCTCCAGAAGGTAATTAAACAGAGCCTGAAGGGGATCCTTCTGTAAGGCAAAGAATGCCTCCATAAAACAAACAAAAAAAACTTCCTAATTTATCAGTTAGGCCAGTCGCATTATACCTCACCATTAATTCTGTTGCCATGGTTACTCGCAGGTCAAAAGTACCTGTTGCAAGTCTATGTAGGGCAAAGGGACCCCCCCCCCCCAATTCTATAGATGCACGAGAGAGGAGAGACTCTCCGCCCAGCTCTGCAGCACGGCACATGGCGGCAACTGCGATTTCCTTACACATGCAGCTTGTCTCTGTGAAGACCTGGGTTTGAATTCCAGATCTCCCACTTGCTGGCTATGAGATTTAGAGCAATTTATTTACTCTTTCTGAGCCTACATGTCCTTATTTGTAATATGAGGGTATGAATACTTTCTAGGTTGTTGTGAAAATTAATAATTCATTTATTTAGCAGATATTTATTGAGCATCTGCTATGTGCTGAGCACTGCTCTAGCTAGGCACTAAGGATAGATGCGTGGGTGAAAAACATAGGCTAACGTGGACAGACAGAAAATATGCAATAAAAGCAACTAAGTAGACCCTCTGATATGTTACAGGGTTGCGAGGGAAAGTGGGGCAGGGCAGAGGACAGGAGTGTGAGCTGTCAGTGGGAATAGAAGTTATAGCAATAAGTGGCCGGGGCAGGTCTCACTGCGGTGGCACTGAAGGGAATACACGAAGGAGGCAGTGAGCCAAGCGGATATCTAGGGAGTTGCTATGGACGGCAGAAAAGGCAGTTACACCATGAAGCAGAAGTGGGCCTGTCTGAAATGTTAGAGGGACAGCAAGGAGGCCAGTGTGATGGGAGTGGACTGAATAGGGAGAGAGTTTTATGAGAAAAGGCGGCAGAGGAATGAGAATGGGTTTGTAGGCCAAGTTAAGAACTATGGTTTTTACACTAAGTGAAAAACTATAGAGTTTCTACTATAGTTAAACTATAGGGGGGTGGACTTTTGCACACAGGGGACATTTGGCAACATCTGGAGACATTTGTAATTGTCATGACTATGGAAGGGTAGCTACTTGTGTCTGCTAGGTCAAAGCCAGGGGTGCTGCTAAACATCCCCAGTGTGTCTGGCCCCAAATGCCAATGGTGCTGAGTCTGAGAAACCCTGGAGCAGAGGAACAATGTTATGTGTGTTTTCACAGATCACTTTCACTGCTGTACTGTGAACAGAGGGGCAGGGCGTCCCAGATACAATGGGGAGATCGCAGCAGTGACCCAGCACCCAATCCAACCCTTAACACATCATGCAAGTGCCTCACCTCATACAGATCACGTACTTGCCTGTTCTATACTAATGGCAAGGGCCAGGCCAGGGCTGACCCAAAGGGGCAAGGTGCCCATCCAGATTCCCAGAGCCCAAGGCTAGAAGTCAGGGTAAGTCTGGTGGGTCAGCCACTTCCCTCAGCCGGATCTTAACAAACCTGCTGACACCCACAGAAGATTTGGGGTACAAGTATTTTAAGCCTCTGGTATTTACTCTATTTTCAGCAAAGCTCAAACACAGCTGACCCCATTTCCTCTCTGTCAGAGAAGACTTGCAATATTTTTTGCAAGCCAGAGGCCCTTTCTCCTTGGAGGCAGAGGGGAGAAACCTATCCTGCATGGGGCCTCTGAGCAGCTGGAACATTATGCCAAATGCAGAGTGGGCACTTCATAGAGGTTGGCTGGTTCCCAGCCTCTGAGGAATGGAGAAATATGGACAAGGACCACCACTCGGGATGCTGCGGTGGTTCCCAGGGACCTGCTCACCACACTCCCAAATACTCCACTACCTTCCAAGCCAGTTTTTGTAACAGCACTTACTCATCCTCAGTCCACCTGGCCCTGCCACTGACTAACACTGCCACAGTGCCACTGTTATGCTACTCCCATGGCTCAAGAGCTTTCAGTAACTTCCTCTTGCCCCACCCAACACATCCAGCTTCTCTGCCAGGTTTTCGAAACTTTCACAATCTAGCCTGCAACTAACCAACTTCCTTTCAGCTTTCTCTGTCTCATCTCATTTATCTGTCTGCTACTCTCCCCTTCTCCACCTCCCCCTACATACATATGTTTCTCCTCTCCATTTTACTTCTCAGCTTTTGTCTGTAAGTTACAGAAAACATCCCTCCCACTGGTCTAAGAGGGCCCTCTGCCAGATCCCAGTCCCACCACATACTAGCTGTGGGACCTTAGGCAAGAAGTGCAATTTCTCTGAGCCTCAGTTTTCTGGCTTATATAATGGAGTTGATACAGGTACCAAGGATAGGTTTCTATGAAGAGTAATTGAGATAATGTGTGCAAAGTGCTAGTTGCAGTGCCAAGCACTTGGTAGGCAAGCAGATAGTGGTGGCTCACCATAGGGAGGGGTCTTCCATATTAAATCCCACCCCTTTCCATCCACACCAAGCCATTCTGGCAAAGCCCCAGCACAGACAAGAGAACAAATCAGAGTCAGCAATGAAACTTAGGTCGTTGTGCCTATGCTTATGTTTTTGCTCAACTATGGCTTTGTTGTTTAATTGAAAGCTATAGCCCTTATTAGGGTTCACAGCATATCAAATTTATACCTGCTGAGCTGAAAACATAAATATATTTATTTTTGTTTTATCCTCAGGACTAATTATTCATTGGTACAGCAACCTTCTAATATGTGGTTCTCAACCTTCCTAATGCCACAACCCTTTAATACAGTTCCTGTGGGTTGCAACCCACAGGTTGAGAACTGCTGTTCTAATAAGAACAGTCTCTGGAAGAGATACCAGCCCTCCATAACAGAAGACCAAAACAAAGCATCAGGAATAAACAAATGAACGATACACTTGTGCATACCCGCAGGTGAGGTGTTGAAACTTGAGGGCAGGTAGAAAAACGTCATCACAAGTTACCCAGCACTGCCCATGACACCATGGGCCCAGCCACAGTCTTCTGACACACAACCTGCAAAAGGACATCACAGCACAGAGCCCGGGTGCAGGTGAGGTCTCCTGAGACCAACAACCACCCTGGGCCTCTTCAGATGGCACAGACATGACTCTTAAACAGGGTCTGCCTGGGCCAGGGCCAGGGCCTGTCCCTCAGGCTTCCTAAGCTCTGAGCTGACCTGTCATCACCCGTGCCCTCTGCTCCTGGGTCTGTGGAGGCCAGAGAAAAGTGTGGCTTTGCAGTCTAAGGCCGAGGGAAAGAAGCACCCCTACAGCTGATGCAAAGCCCAACCCCTGTTCCCTGGGGAGCCAGGGAGGATGGGGAAGGGAGGGAGAAGGAGGCCATGGCAGCAGGCTCACACCTAGAGAACTATGCTACCCAGCCTCTAGAAGGACACTTCAGGTATCACCAACATGAGCCAGAATCTGGAAGCACAGCTAGTGCCAAGCTACCCCCAGTTCTCTTCCTCTCCAGCTCCTTGGAGCCACATAGGGGACTTTCAGAACAGAAAACAAAGAGGGCCCAGGAAACAGGGCAGGCAGCTTTAAGCTACTGAAGAGAGCAAAGAGGAGGAAATGGGCCTCATTCCTCAAATCTGGGAGCTGAAAGGGACCCCAAGAAGCCAACTTCAGCAAGAATGGAGCAGAGGGGAGCTTGGGCCAGGAACAGACATAGGGTCTGGAAGGGCTTGGAGGCTGCATCCCTCCCCCACCCTTGACATGTCTGAAAAGAACACAAGAGGTCTGAGGACTACTTTGGCCTGCAGAGGAGTGGATCAGGCCACGCCTCCCAGGTTTTCCAGTGCCCATGGCCAGAGAAAAGTACCGCTGCCCTGGAATGAGAAGGGTATAGCCTGCCCTCCTTGCTGGTGGCTGCCCGTGACTCAGTGCATGGTGCAAATGCCTAAAGACGGGCTCACATAAGCAGACACTACACCATGTCGTGTCACTTCCCCAGGGCCCTGCACAAGGGCATCTGGCCAGGTGCTGCATCCACCTGTGCTTTTGCCCTCCCTTCACACTGCCCTTCAGCCTAGAACATTCGCGTCGGCCCCTCCCACTGCAGGGCTAGCTCCCTCCACCCACTCCACAATGTGCTTCTTGGCTGGACCCCTCCTACCCAGAGCCTCCTCCTCACAGGCCCTCTTCTCACCCCTCATATAACACAGGAATCTACATCTATCTAACACAAGGATACCGTGAGTCTGGGTGGGCTACTCCTCCTGTGGCTCTCCCCCAGAACTGTGTTCTCACTGTCACTGCCTGGTTTCTGGGGTGCAGGATGGGAGTCCATGAGGCAAGAAACTCACCCAGCTTCTTCTTGCTCTATTCCCCAGGCCCTGACCCCACATTTATAGTGATGGGACAGAAGAGAAAAAAGGTAAGAAAGTCTGAGTGTCAGCCTAAAATGTACAATATTTGACTAGTAAGAGTTCCAGAATAAGAAATTATCAAAGAAACAGTATTAAATAATTTTCTATAACTGAAAGACAGGAGTCTTCAGACTGAAAGAGGTAACTGAGAATTCCAAACTAATGAATTTTTTAAAAGTTACTATTGTGGAATTTCAGAAATAAATTTCACAAATAAAGAGATGATCCTAAATATTTCCAAAGAAAGAAAACAAACCACTTACAAAGAATCAGGAATAAAACAGCATCAGGTTTTTCAACAGCTATATTGGAACCCAGAAGAAAATAGCGCAATGGTCTTCAAAAATCTGAAGAAAAATGATTGTCAACCTAGAATTTTCTCCTCAGCCAAACTGTCAATTAAGGCTGAGTGCAGAATTACAATTTTTTAGACATATTATAAAAAGACTCAAAACTTTCTTTCCATTTACCCTTTTTCAAAAAGCTACTAGAAGAGGTGTTCACACACCAAGGAAAAGGAAAACATGGAGGTAATGGAATGTAGGCCCCGAAAAGGAAAATTTGATGAAAAAAAAAAAACAACCGGAACTGAAGCTGGGCATGGTCGCTCATGCCAATAATCCTAGTACTTTGGGAGATTGAGATGAGAGGACTGCTTGAAGCCAGGAGTTTGAGAACAGCTTAGGCAACATAGCAAAACCCTCTCTGTACAAAAATTAAAAAAAAAAAATAAGGCTATATGCAGTGGCTTGCATCTGTAGTCCTAACTACTCAGGAGGCTGAAGTGAGAGGATTGCTTGGACCCAGGAGTTCAAGGTTACAGCAAGCTATGATCACACCACTGCACTCTAGCCTGGGCTACAGAATGAGAGCCAGTCTCTTTAAAAAAAGAAAAAAAAAAGGAAAAAAAGATGAAACTGAAAAATAGGATTCTTCAGTTTGAAAGAAGGCACTAAAAATATAGTCATATGCCACTTAATGATAGGAACAAGCTCTGAGAAATGCATCATTAAACACTTTATTGTGGAAATATCACAGAATGTACTCACACAAACCTAGACAGTGCAGCCTACGATGCACTTAGGCTATTTGGTGTAGCCTATCAGCTCCTAGGGTACAAACCTGTACAGCATTTACTATACTGAATACTATAGGCAAGTGGAACACAGGGTAATCATTTTTGTATCTAAACATAGGAAAGGTAAAATAAAAATACAATATAAAAGATTTTTAAAAGGATACACCTCTATGAGGCCCTTACCATGAATGAAGCTCTTAGGACTAGAAGTTGCCCTGGTAAGTGGTCATAGGTCATTACTGGACACTGCCACGGACTTTATATAAACACTGTACGCTTAGGCTACACTAAAAAAATAGTTTTATTTCTTTAACAATAAATTAAATGTAGCTTACTGTAACTTTTTTACTTCATGAACTTTTATTTTTTTTAGCTTTTTACTCTTTGGTAATAATACTTAGATTAAATCATAAGCACACTGTCCAGCTGTACAAACTTATTTTCTTTCGTTATATCCTTATTTATTTATTTTTCTTTTTGAGACAGAGTCTTTTGTATCTTTTCTTTTGTATCTCAGAGTCTCACCCTGGGTACCGTGCCATGGTGTCACAGCTCACAGTAACCTCAAACTCTTGGGCTTAAGCAATCCTCTTGCCTCAGCCTCCCAAGTAGATGGGACTACAGGTGCTCGCCACAACGCCTGGCTATTTTTTGGTTATAGTTGTCATTGTTGTTTGGTGGGCCCGGGCTGGATTTGAACCCACCAGCTCTGAGGTATGTGGCTGGCATCTTAACCACTTGAGCTACAGGAGCTGAGCTATCCTTATTCTCTCTCTCTCTTTTTTTTTTTTTTTTTTTTTACAGAGAGTCTCACTTTGTCGCCCTTGGTAGAGTGCTGTGGCATCACAGCCCACAGCAACCTTCAGCTCTTGGGCTTAGGCAATTCTCTTGCCTCAGCCTCCCGAGTAGCTGGGACTACAGGCGCCCATCACAACACCTGGCTATTTTTTGTTGCAGTTTGGCTGGGGCCAGGTTTGAACCCGCCACCCTCAGTATATGGAGGCGGTGCCATATTCACTGAGCCACAGGTGCTGCCCCTATATCCTTATTCCATAAGATTTTTTCTAGTTTAAAAGTTCTGGGATTTGTTTTTATTTGTTTTCTCTTTTACTTTTTTTTTTTTTTTTTTGAGACAGAGTCTTACTCTATGCCCCAGGTAGATTTACCTGATGTCCTAGCTCACAGCAACTTCAAACTCTTGGGCTCAAGTGATCCTTTTGAGTAGCTGAGACTACAGGTGGCCGCCACAACGCCTAGTTAATTTTTTTTCTATTTTTTTTTAAGTAGAGATAGGGTCTTGTTCTTGTGCAGGCTGGTCTTGAACTCCTGAACTCAAGCAATCTATCCACCTCAGCCTCCCAGAGTGCTATGATTACAGGTGTGAGCCACTATGCCTGGCCCTCTCTTTTACTTTTTAAACTCATTTAATGCTAACTAAAAACTAAGACACAAACACATACCTTAGCCAAGACCTACAAAGAGTCCTGATCACCAATTTGTCACTATGGTGAAAAGAATTTTTCAGCTTCATTATAATCTTAGGAGACCATCTCCATATATGCAGTCAATTATTGACCAAAACATTATGTAGTGCGTGACTTCACTGAAAGGCTGCTAGAGGGTACATTGAGAGTTAAAGATTATACAAAGGAAACTATGCCAACAAAAAAAGTGAGGGAATTATTAACTCCAGATAAAATATAAAGTTGAAAAAAAGAAGAAACAGAATCATGACATAACCAACTTGACTGTACAGTAAATGCTATTTATATAATTGTAATAGTATGAATACTAAATAGATCCAAAATCATGATTACTATTTTTGTGGGAAAATTGTTTATAGGAATGAGTAGTAAGAGAGCTGAATCCTCAACTACTGTAACAGCTAGTGCAAAAGAACTAACTGAGAAACAGCAGTATAGATAAGCATATTAGTTTGAAATACAGATTTCTATCTGAGGAACAGCTAAAAGTACTTGCTCCTGGGAAGCAGGAATGGGAATTTGGAAGGGATGCGTAGTGTACTATTTTTCCTTACAAGTGCTTTAGTAATATAGTAGAACTTCTGTAAGTTGACCCCCCAAGGGACTGTAACAATCTGGTCAACATACAGTGGTGGTCAACATAAGGAAGTAGGCCGACTGTACTGATAAGAACATGTGGTTCATGTCTAGTCTATGAAATTAGGTCAACTTAAGGAGGTGGTCAACATAGGTAGGTGGTCAACTAGGGAGGTTTTATGTAGTTGACTTTTTCAATTATGTACACATATTACTTTGAAAAAACATGAAATTAATTTTGAAAATTTTTGAAATTAATTTAATGAATAAAAAGAAAGACTTCGGGACATCAACCATCAGTCTCAGTGGTAATCATTCAAGTTGTTATACTATGTATACTACATTCTCCTACCTTCTCCCTGGGACCAAACATAACCCTCAACATTTCAGTTAGCTGTAATTCCTACTTATTTTTAAAAAATGAAATTATGTTATCCTAGCCTAATCCTTATCATCCTCCCCTATCCTTCCCACCTTTAACCTTAATTTTTGGCAATGGTATAATGGTAAATTTTTAATAGCCAGTTTTCTGGAGAAAAAGTCCCGATTTATTGCACTTGCCAGTTTCCATGGTGTAAATATTTCCATTCACAGTTAATTTCAAACTACGCACTATGATATGGAATAGGGAAGAAATGCTTACAATCAGTTCTTGTAACCGACTACAAGCCAGCTTCACCAAACCACTGCGTTTGGGTCTCTCTTTATCAGCCTCTACCTTCTCACCAGACCTAGGAATATGGGAAAGAGCTGAGTACCTCCCCCCAAAAAGCAGGAAGTCCTCAGGGGTACACAGCAACAGTAGAAATATTTTCCCAAGGAAAGTGAAGTAGTTCTGGCTGCAGGGAAGGTTGTGAATTCACCACCTTCCTTCCCCTCCCCACCTGCCATACTCCCACTCCAACAGAGTCACCTGCTCATTGGTAACCCCCGGGCGCAGGGTCCCATGCTTATAGTCTTCCAGCAGCTGCACAGCCTCTCTGAGACGTCTCTGCAGAGGAAAGAAAAGAGATGTTGAGGGGCACAGATCCAGGGTTCCCACAGATTTTTCCCTTGTAGGATAATAACAATAACAATCAAGTACTGAAAGTGTTTACAATGTGCAAAGCTTTGGGCTTGTCCTCAGTTCATGGGACACACCAAAAATAATAAAGGATACCACCTAAATGTCCTTCCATTGGGAAATGACTGCATGATGGTGGTACAATAATATTTCAAAGAACCTGTTCCCAGAATCTGTTCATTTCCAAAGTGGAGATAGCCTTGTGGTTGTTTTTTGTTTGTTTTATTCCCAATTATGCAAGCAATTCATGCTGTTTAAACAAATGTCAGGAAAAAAATGAAAAAGCATGCAAAAAAATTTTAAATCACCTATAAACATACCACTGAAATAATCACTGCAAAAGAGAGAATGATTTTTCTTCTGGACGTAATAAATTTGTTTTCAACACAACTGGATCATGTGGATTGTTTTAACTAAAGGTCACACAAATGCTAAGCGGTTGGTTTAGTATTTGAACCCAGAGCTTATGCAGACTCTTGCTCTGCATACCCTGCCACACACACCCAAAACCTCGGAGGCTCCCAGTGATGAGCCCCCACACACTTTAGCCTGCTTCCTCCTGATGCCTGGGTTGCTGCAGGCCTGGACAATGAATGCTCTACTTTCCAACGCTGAATGGTGAATGGCCCCATGTTCTCATTATTTTTCCCACTCCAGGGATTCTCCTGAGTTCCTATAACAACCTGGCCAGACTCCATCTCATTTGACACGGTCCTCAAAGGGAGCCCTCTTGCCAAAAGAATAAATTCCAAACAGCCCTAATCTTGGCAAAGGGCATGGGTTGAGACTAAATCCAAAGTTCCTGAAGACAAATCTGAGACCGCAGGACTGAAGGAAGCAACAGGCTGACTTCGGCCTTACTAAGTCTCTGGTGGCCCTCTGGGACAGGCAAGACCTCAGGCCACTTGTCTTGAAAGGTCCTCAAGGCCTGGATGTTCTGGATCTGGTGTCCCCACCGCAGAGAAGGGAGCCATTTCACACAAACTTGGGGAATAGGAGGAGGGTCCCCTTGCGTTAACCCCTCCTCTCACGCTGCTGGATTGTGAGGCTTGGCAAAGGGCTTGGGCACTTGAGGGGTGGGGAAAGCAGGGAGGTCAGTGGCAGAGTGAGCTTTGTAGGAACTGCTTTCAGCCAGGAATACACAGGCACAGCCCTTGAATGCAAAATTATGAAGGGCCTAGCTGGGAGTCCTGGGCTGGGAGGAAGGGCATTCTTCAAGACCCAGGGGAAAGGGTCATCTTTGAGGCTCAATAGGGTAAACTGATACAGTTTTTGCAGGTGGTGCATCCCTTCAGGAAATAAATCTACCCAGCTACCCCAAGAACTTTAAAAACAACATGGCCTCCAGCCTGGTTGCCCTACTCATGGGAACTTACCCTAAAAAATTAATTTAGCAGAAATAAAAAATGATATGCCTAAGACTGTTTTTTTTACAGGAAAGCAAAATATAGAAAACAACCTATCTAATAGTCTTAAAAGTCTAACAGGGGATGGTTATTTATACTATAAAACTTGATTTTAAGAAATTATAAAGACTTGGAAATGAATGAAAAAAGCAAATAAAAAGTATATGTTCAGTGTTATAAGTATGGCAAAAATGTGCACAGACAGATGAGAACCTGAAGTGTATAAGGGTACTGACAACTGAGGATTTTTTTTTTTTTTTGAGACAGATTCTCACTCTGTCACCTTGGGTAGAGTGCCATGGCATCATAGCTCACAGCAGCCTCAAACTCTTGGGCTTGAGCAATCCTCTTGCCTCAGCCTCCCAAGTAGCTGGGACTGTAGGCATGCACCACTATACCCAACTAGTTTTTGTATTTTTAGTAGAGATAGAGTCTTGCTCTTGCTCAGGCTGGTCTCGAACTCTTGAACTCAAGCAATCTACCCACTTCAACTGGAGAAATTTTAAAATTACAAATTCCACTAAAGGGCCAGGAACAGCCTGTAATCTTATTACTCTGGGAGGCCAAAGCAGGAGGATCACTTGAGTTTAGGAGTTTGAGACCAACCTGAGCAAGAGTGAAACCCTATCTGTACTAAAAAAAAATAGAAAAATTAGCCTGGCATGGTGGCAGGTGCCTGCAGTCCAAGCTACTCACAAGGCTGAAACAAGGAAGATCGCTTAAACCCAGGAGTATAAGGTTGAGGTTGCTGTGAACTAGGCTGACACCATGGTACTCTAGCTCAAGGAAACAGAGTGAGACTCTGTCTCAAAAACCAAAACAAAACAACAAAAACAACAAAAATTTCCATTAGGCAGCACCTGTGGCTCAGTGAGTAGGGTGCCGGCCCCATATACCCATATACCAAGGGTGGGTTCGAAACCGGCCCTTGCAAACTGCGACAAAAAAATAGCTGGACATTGTGGCGGGCGCCTGTAGTCCCAGCTACTCGGGAGGCTGAGGCAAGAGAATCGCCTAAGGCCAAGAGTTGGAGGTTGCTGTGAGCTATGACGCACCACCGCACTCTACCAAGGGCAACAAAGTGAGACTCTGTCTCTGAAAAAAAAAAAAAATTCCATTAAAGCCTTTAAAGTTAAAATATCTGGTACTGTCTAGGATGCATTTATTTATTTATTTATTTATTTATTTATTTATTTATTTATTTTTGAGACAGAGCCTCAAGCTGTCACCCTGGATAGAGTGCCATGGCATCACAGCTCACAGCAACCTCCAATTCCTGGGCTCAAGCAAGTCTCTTGCCTCCGTCTCCCAAGTAGTAGTAGGGATTACAGGTGCCGCCACAACCACCGGCCATTTTTTGGTTCCAGCCATCATTGTTGTTTGGCTGGCCCAGGCTGGATTCGAACCCACCAGCTCAGGTGTACGTGGCTGGCGCCTTAGCCCGTTGAGCCACAGGCGCCGAGCCAAGGATGCATTTAAATAGGCACCCTTACTTGCTGCTATTGGGAGGACAAACTGATAAAAATCTTGGTACAGAGGAACCCATACACCTATATATACCCTGAGGCTAGAGGCCTAGAGGAGGAGACGGGGAAAGACCGGAGAGGAACGGAGAGAGCTTCTCTCTCCCTACTTGAAATCTCTCCCACTACCAGGAGCTTTGGTGTTTTCTGTATTCTTTTCTGTAAATCAATTCTGTCTTATCATGGACGGGTGGGGGGGGAATAATGTAATGAAGAATAATAAAATACATGTATTTAAAAAAAAAAA
>CAUYRH010115893.1:0-41449 GCA_963574655.1 Perodicticus potto | reverse complement strand
ACCCTGGATAGAGTGCTGTGGCATCACAGCTCACAGCAACCTCCAATTCCTGGGCTCAAGTGAGTCTCCTGCCTCCGCCTCCCAAGTAGCTGGGACTACTGGTGCCCACCACAACGCCCGGCCATTTATTGGTTGCAGACGTCATTGTTGTTTGGCGGGCCCAGGCTGGATTTGAACCCACCAGCTCAGGTGTACATGGCTGGTGCTTTAGCCCATTGAGCCACAGGCACTGAGCCAAGTTGGTTCATTTTTTAAATCCATTCTGACCATCTTTATCTTGTAAGTGGAACATCTAATCCATTTATGTTTCAGGAAGATTGAAATCAGTTCTATGCACATCTGGTAGAAATTGGCTGTGAAGGCTGGGTGCCTGTAGCTCTGGGGTTAGCACACCGGCCACATACACCATGGAAGGCAGGTTCATACCTGGCCCAGGGCTGCTAAAAACAACATGACAGCTGCAACAACAACAACAACAAGTTAGTCAGGCATTGTGGTGGGCATCTGTAGTCCCAGCTACTTGGGAGGCTGAGGCAAGAGAATTGCTTAAGTCCAAGAGTTTGAGGTTGCTGTGAGCTGTGATGCCACAACACTCTACCAAGGGTGACATACTGAGACTCTGTCTCAAAGAAAACAAAAAGAGAGCAAGAGAAATTGGCTGTGAATCCATCTAGTCCTGGGCTTTTTTATTATTAGATGAATTTCTATTACTGGTTTTATCTCACTACTTATTATTGATCTATTCAGGATTTTTTTTCTTCCTGGTTTAATCTTGGGAGCTTATATGTTTAAAGAAATTTATCCATTTCTTCTAGGTTTTCTAGTTTGCAACTATATGGTTCTTGTAGTCTCTGATGATCTCTTGTATTTCTTGCTTTCCCTTATAACAGCTCCTTTTTTATTTCTGTTTTATTATGTTTGTGTTTTTCTCTTTCCTTTCCTTGGTTAGTCTAGCTAACAGTCTATCAGTTTTATTTATTTATTTATAGAACCAATTTTCATTTCATTGATCCTTTGTGGTGGTCTTTTGTTCTGAATTTCATTTAGTTCTTCTTTGATCTTTGTTATTTCTTTTCTTCTTCTAGCCTCGATTTGGTTTATTCTTGTTTTTCTAGTTCCTTAAGATGAGACATTAGGTTAATAATTTGTGATCTTTCTATTCTTTGATGTAAGTAGGCATTTAAGGCTACAAACTCTCTAAGCACTGGTTTTTCAATATCACAGAGGTATTTTCCATATTATGTTGAAGGTTAATATTGATGAGATTTTGTTCCTATGATAATATTGTTATCTAGTTGCTTTGTAGATTCTTTGTAGTTTTTTTCTCTGTTTTTCTTTGTGGTTTCTTTGTGGAGTTATGTCATGTTATCATTTGATTTCTTTTTCTTCCTCATTTGTATAAGACTTATGAGTTTTATACTGGTCTAGCAGTGATAAACTCTCTCAGCATTTGCTTGTCTTGGAAAGACTTTATTTCTCTTTCGTTTATGATGCTCATTCTGGCACGATACAATATTTGTGCCTGACAGTATAGCTTCTTTTAAAATTTTTTTTGATATTTTTTATTTATTGTGTTTTCATAACAGAATCAGTTCCCATACAATATACAAAATTATAACATGTAGATAAGTAAAAACTAAATATCAGAGCAAAGTATGAAATTTCCACCCCATGGAAATCAACAGTTGCTATTTAAGGGCATATTCTCTTTCTGGCTGTGTTTCTAATATATGTGTTCATATATACTGTAGAACCTCTATAACTTGACCACTCAAGGGACTATAACAAACTGGTCAACATACAGAGGTGGTTGACATAAGGAACTAGGCCTGTTGTACTGACATGTACATGTGGTGTATGTCCTGTCTATGAAAAGTAGGTCAACTGAAGGAGGTGGTCAATGTAAGGAGATGTGGTTAACTATAGGGGTTATGCTATATTTGCCCATATGAGATTTTAGGGTATGCATTATTCTGTAGCCCTTTTTAAATCAATGATTCTTCTTCTTCTTTTTTTTTTTGAGACAGAGTCTTACTCTGTAGCCCTTGGTAGAGTGCCGTGGTGTCACAACTCATAGCAACCTCAAACTCTTGGACTTAAGCAATTCTCTTGCCTCAGCTTCCCAAGTAGCTGGGACTACAGGCACCTGGCTATTTTGTTGTTGTTGTTGCAGTTGTCATTGTTGTTTGTCAGGCCTGGGCTGGGTTCAAACCCACCAGCCCCAGTGTATGTGGCTGGTGCCCTAGCCACTGAGCTACAGGTGCTGAAGCCCGATTTCTTCATTTTTATTTCAGTTCCTTTTCATATCATTTAATACTTTTACTATTTTCAAATTTCTCACCTCAATAACCTTTCAGCTAGCTTCTTTAAACCAGTGTCTAATCTACGATGATCGTATTTGATTATTATGTCCTTTATTTTGTTTATTTCTTTGTTTATTTATTTATTTATTTATTTAGAGATAGAGTCTCACTCTGTGCCCTGGGTAGAGTGCCATAGCATCCTAGCTCACAGCAACCTCAAACTCTTGGGCTCAAGTGATCCTCTTGCCTCTGCCTCCTGAGAGGCTGGGAATACAGGTGCCTGCCACAGTGCCTAGCTAGGTTTTCTACTGTTATGTCCTTTAAATATTTAAAAATCTAAAAATGATAAAATCTAAAAAGTTCTCTCTGTTGACCCTGATTTGTGAAGACATCAAGCCAGTGATCCTGCAGAATATCTCACTTTCTGTATTTGTGTGATTACTTCATTGTGGTTATACTTAACTGCTTCTCTATCCCTTGCATTTCCTAGAAACTGAAATATATATAAAATTTTCATGGATTAATGTTAAACATTTTTGTCTTAAAAACCTAAGTGATGTTGTATAGTGTTCAGTTACATCAACAGTCTCTTACATCATTAAGGATGTTATGATAAATTACCACATTAGTATGATAATAATCTCTTTTCTCTATTGCATAATTATGTTTTCCTATTCAGACTAGGAAATAATCTATGTTGTCAGTGTAATTTTGGTAGTATAACAAATATTTATTGTCTTTTCTGTAAAGAATGATATTTAAAGGTAATCAAATAGTCCCAGTTGATTGGAGAATGCTCTTTGTAGAAGAAAAGCAGATAGTAATAATAGAAAGAATTTTTAAAATAATTTCACCAATCTTAATGAGATTATTGATTCAGGAAACTATTATTAATTTTTATAAAAATCACTGGATATGTGCCTTTGGAGGAAGTAGACATTTTTTATAACTACTACAGCTTTAAAACAAGTCTGTTATGTGATAGAGAAGTTTTCTGGTCTTAAATTCTTTAAAAAGACAATTCTAGGCTATTCTTAGATGCTTTGTATTTCCTTGTACATTTTTAAATTAACTTGCCAATTTTCATACCAGAATAAACTTGTTGGGGGAGCAAAAATGGTAGAGTCAGGAGAGCTCTAAAAATAACCGTCAAAATTTGTTTTATCAGAACTCTTTTGAGAACCGATTTAAAAAAAACTTAGGGCAACCAGGGGAGTGCTTTTAATAAGAGAAAGGCTACTAAATTTTGTTTAAAAGTACCCATATAACATTTCCCATTCCTCAGCTTGTCAGCAGCCATGGAAAACAAAAGCTCATATTCCTGGTGTGTCTTATTGGGGTCAGGGTGTGAAATACAGGTCTGTTTTCAGTAACTGTAGTTTTGCATTTTGATTTTTGGAAGTTCCCTGAGAAGAGGTTTGCCTGTGTTTCACTCCTCTCCATGAAGTTCCAGAGCTCAGCTAACTTTCAGCATTTAAAGTCATGTACTACCTGCAGCCACCTGAAGCAAGAGATTGAGCAGACAAGGCAAGAACAGGCAGACCAACAGCCTAGGAAGGAGGAGGCTGAGGAGAAAGATGCATAGAGATGTCTTAACAAATAAAGAACATCAAGAGATAGAATATTAGTGGTTATCAGGGGCTGGGGGCAAGGAGGAATGGGGAATGGCTGCTTAATGGGCAAGGGATTTCCTTCTGGAGTGATAAAAATATTCTGGGAGTAGATAGTGATTGTATAATATTATGAAAATACTAAATGTCACTATAATGTTAAAGTTATGTTGTGTATATTTTACCACAATAAAAAATATTTTTAAGATATAGGGGTTTTGATTGAGATTATTTTGAATATTTAGATCAATTTGAAGAAAATCGATACCATGGAGCTCCAATCCATGACCAATTGTGAGAAATATGAGATAGGCTGCTCAGATCAATCTTTATAGAAGGGCTTACTTCCTGATCACAGGGAAGCAAGGCAGACAGCCAGCTGTATCTTCAGTTCCTATCTGAAGTGCAGACAACTGCCTGACCCTAGGTCACTGCTTTCCAGGACAATGCGTGCCCAATGACTAAGCAGAGTGGGGTAGGCAGGGAGATGGATAAAAGCTCTTGTGATGTAGAACAACTTTTTTGGGCAGTATTCACTTAATAGCTTCCTGTAGTACTGGCCCAGGTTTTGTGGGACTTGTGTTGCAGTCCTTCTTCCTTACCCTTCCTTTTTTCTTTTTTAGAAGTCTTAATATTTTATTTTATTTTTTATTTCAGAATATAACAGGGGTACAAATGTTTTGGTTACATGAATTGCTTTTGTACAGACTGAATCACAATTATAAGCATGCCTATCACCTGGAAAGTGTGTTGTAACTACTAGGTGTGAAGTTAACCCTCCCCTCTTGTCCTTTCTTATTTCTTGCTCTCCATTGAGTTTTACTTCCAAATGTGCATGGGAGTGTGAACTAATTTTCAGTTTAATAGTGAGTACCTGTGGTGTTTGTTTTCCATTCTTGAAAAACCTGGAAAAATGGTCTCTAGTTTCATTTAGGTTGTTACCAAAGATATTATTTCGCTTTGTTTAAAGTTTGAATGGTATTTCATGGTATACATATACCACATTTTATTAATACACTCATGTATTGATGGGTACTTGGGTTGATTCAACATTTTTCCAATTGTGAATTTTGCTCCAATAAACATTCAAGTGTATGTCTTTTTGATAAAATGATTTTTTTTTCCTTTGGGTAAATACCCAGTAGTGGGATTGCTGGATCAAACAGTGGGTTTACTGTTAGTTCTTTGAAGTATCTCCTTACGACTTTCCATAGAGGTTGTACTGGTTTGCAGTCCCACCAACAGTGTATAAGAGTCCTTTTCTCTCTGCATCTACGTCACCATCTGTTGGTTGGGACTTTTTGATAAAAGCCATTCTTGCTGGAGTTAAGTGGTATCTCAATGTGGTTTTGATTTGCATTTCCCTGATTAGAGACATTGAGTATTTTTTTCATATATTTATTGGCCATTACTCTCTCTGCTTTTGAAAAGCTTCAGTCTTTTGCTCACCTTTTTATGGGATTGTTTGATTTTTTTCTTGCTGATTTGCTTGAGTTCTTTATGGATTCTGGTTATCAGCCCAGTGTCAAATACATAGCATGCAAATATTTTCCCCCATTCTGTAGTTTGCCTGTTTGCTCTATTGATTGTTGCCTTGGCTGTGCAGAAGCTTTTTAATTTAATCTTGTCCCATTTGTTAATTTTTGTTGTAGGCTGTGATTTCCTTTGGTATCTTATGCATAAATTCTGTCTCTAGGTCAATGTCTATAAGAGTTTTCCCAACATTTTCTTCTACAATTCTTATAGTTTCATGCCTTAGGTTTAAGTTGGTTATCTATTGTAAATTAATTTTTGTGACTAGTGAAAGGTTCAGACCCTGTTCCAATTTTCTACATGTGGCTATCCAATTTTCCCAGCACCATTTATTGAACAGGGTTTCCATTCCCCAGTGTATGTTAGTGCCTGCTTTGTAAAAGATCAGATGGCAACATGAGGATGATTTTATATCTGGGTTTTCTGTTCTGATCTGTTGGTCTATATCTCTGTTCTTGTGCTAGTACCATATGTTTTGGTTACTGTAGCCTTAGCTTATAGTACAGCTTGAAGTCGGGTAAAGTGATGCCTCCTGATTCAACCTTTTTCTTTGAGATTGCTTTGGCTTTTTGGGCTCTTTTATCATGCCATATTTAGCCTAGAATTATGGTAGAACCTTTATAATTGGCCACCTCCCTACATTTACCACCTCCTGAAATTGACCTAATTTTCATAGATCAAATATACATCATATATACGTATCAGTACAGTAGGCCTAGTTCCTTAGTTGACCACCACTGTATATTGACCAGTTTGTTACAGTCTCTCAGGTAGTCAACTTACAGAGAAAGTGATAAAAGTATGAACTTAAGATAAACTGTAATAGATCATAGATATATATTGTTTTCTCTAGAGTAACTGCTAAAGAAATAATACAAAACTATATTACTTAAAAACTAATAGATTAGAAAATATGGAATATTAACAATTACTTGATCAATACAAAAGAATGAAGGAAAGAAGAAATAATGGAATAAAGAACAGATGGGAAAATGAAAACAGAAAACAAGATGTTAGACTTAATACTAGTATATCAGTAAGACTTAATCTATATTTAACCAACTACAGTTGTCCATTGATATATGCAGAACATTGATTCCATGACTCTCCATAGGTACCAAAATCCATGGATGCTCAAGTTTCATGATCAGCCCTGAGGAACCTATAGATATGTACATTTGATCCTCCATGTCCATGGGTTTCACCAAATAATATATTTTTGATCCACAGTTGGCTGAATTTGAGGATGCAGAACCCATAGAAATGGAAGGCCAAATGTACATCAAAAAGCATATCAATAATTATATGAATTTTGCATTAAAAATTTTTAAGTCCAGGGTGGTGCCTGTGGTTCAGTGAGTAGGGCACTGGCCCCATATACCGAGGGTAATGGGTTCAAACCTGGCCCCGGCCAAACTGCAACGAAAAAATAGCCAGGCATTGTGTCAGGCACCTGTAGTCCCAGCTACTCAGGAGGCTGAAGCAAGGGAATCACCTAAGCCCAAGAGCTAGAGGTTGCTGTGAGCTGTGTGATGCCACAGCACTTTACCAAGAGCGACATAGTAAGACTCTGTCTCTAAAAAAAAAAAATTTTAAGCCAAAAAATTATTATACTAAATGTAAATAGACTAAACAACCAAAATAAAAGCAACGGTTGTCAGACTGACAAAAACCCCTTCTATTTATTATTTTTTAGGCATACATTAAGTATAATGGCATGGAAAAAGGAAAAGTAAAATGATGGAGATAGATATATCCTGCAAACTTTAGTTAAAATAAAGCTGATGTCATATTTTAATATCAGACAAATTAGGCTTGAGTGCAGAAAGTATTGTGAGATATAAAGAGAACATTTCATGATGATAAAAGGGTCAGTTCAACAAAAATAACAATTCTGTAATTGTATGGCAAAAATTGACATAACTGCCAGAAGAAATATAGTAATCTTCATGATAGATAGAGATTTTAATATAACTCTCTTGGTGTAAAATTGGTAGCAACAAGCATGCAAAAGAATTCAGAATAGATAGAGCAGATTTTAACATCTTGACCTAAGTGATACACATAGAAAATTATAGTCAATATGGCAAAATATCTAAACATCTAATGTCTTTATGTTAAGCGCATGGGAAATATTTCCCAAAATAAATTACATGCTTGGATTTAATGCAGGTCTCAATAAATTTCAATGGATTGAAATGATAGAGAATGTTAATTAGTCCCAGTGGACTTAAACTAGAAATCAATAAAAGTAAGAGAAGTAGCTGGGAAGATGGCCAACTGGTAGCAACCCTCAGCAGAGGTTCCTGACCAGAGGGAGGAAAACTGGACAAAATCAGACTCAATGAAGCCAAAGGTGGGGAGCTGAGCCAAAAAAGAAATTCGGCAAGCTATCATCTAACTCCAGTAAGATTAGCCCACATAACAAAATCCCAAAACCAGAGATGTTGGCGTGGATGTGAAGAAAGGGGAACACTTCTACACTGTTGGTGAGAATGCAAACTGATACATTCCTTTCGGAAAGATATTTGGAGAATACTTAGAGATCTAAAAATAGATCTGCCATTCGATCCTTTAATTCCTTTATTGGGTATATATCCTGAAGACCAAAAATCACAAAATAATAAAGATATTTGTACCAGAATGTTTAGAAGAATAAATTTTAAGGGCAGTGGGTGCAGTATCCCTCAAGCCATTCTCCAGAGTTAAGTCTCTCTTCTCTCCACTCCTTTGCTGTGACATGTTTATGGGACTCTCACTCTTTTAGCTATCACTATCTCTGATGTGTATTTCGTAATTTTTCAGAGAAGAAAGGCATGTCTTCTTCATTTTAAATTATAGTATAATACAGTAGTTAAGACCAAATACCTTGGGGCCAAATACTAACTTTACCACTTATTTGAAAGATGATCTTGGATAAATCACCTAATGATTTTGTGACTCAATTTACTAATCTGAAAAATGAAGATGACAATAATAGGACTTCCCCTATGGTACTTAAATCAGTTAAAATATGTAAAGCAATTAAAATAGTGCCTGGCATGTAAGAAGTGTCACTTTGTGAATTACTACCAAATGAACTCACACGTCTGGCAAGGCCAGGCACCATGTGAATAGGAAGGTCTATTTTCTGCCTTTGAAACTTAACATCAGACCGGACTGCCTTCCTCTTACAATGAAGTCAGACCACCTCACGCATCTTTCTTGAAGTCTGTCTTTCATTTAATTACATGTCTTGTTGATTCCCCTCAATTGATTTCTTGATTCCCATTGAGGAGCCTCTTGCTTTTGGCTCTCAGCATCTTCCATTCAAATACCAACTAATTAGACCTGGCTATTCCTGAGCCTCTCCTTACCTCTTAGCCCACAGTGTCCTGTGATGAGAAAGGAGGCTTGATGCAAATTGCAACTGACAAGGTGTGCTGAGGTGGACGTATATTGACTCCTGCTAACCGTGCACACTGGCACAGATAATTACCGTTCACAACCCCCACACACGGAAGGCCACGTCTCACAGGTGAGGTGATGGGGAGAGAGCTTTAGTTTGATGGGGAGCTTCTCCTCAGAAATGTTCCACTGTCCTCATCCTTCTTTTTTACTTGTCTTAGTCTTGTGATGGCAGCTGTCTTAATCCATTTGTGCTGCTGAAACAAAATATTGAGATGGGGTAATTTATAAAACGAGTTTATTTCCTCACAGTTCTGGAGTCTGGGAAGTTCAAGATCAAGGCACTGGCAGGTTTGGCTGCCCGATGAGGGCTGATCTGTGCTTCCAAGATGGCGCCTTGTTGCTGCATCCTCTGGGGGGAGGAATGCTGGGTCCTCACATTGTGGAGGAGCAGGGGGAGCAGAACACTGCATAAAGCTTCTTCTGTAAGGGCCTTCATCCCATTCATAAGGGAAGAACCCTATAAGCTAAGTACCCTTTAAAGGCTCCACATCTTAATGCTATCACTGTGGCCATTAATTTTCAACACTTAAATTTTGGAGGAGACATGTCAAACCATAGCACCAACCTTCCATTGTTTTCAAAAATAAAATATATGTAGGTCATAACATGCTTCAAACACTGCATCTGTGCCAGGTCTAGTTGCTTCTGGTGGTATAGTACTGAGTAGGTACATCTAAACTCAGAAGTGCAAAGCCAGCACTGGGTACAGAGGCCTGGTACAGGAAAGGCCTGGAGATGCCTTGTTAGGGATGTTAGTCCATGTGCAACTCATTAAGCAGAATCCAGGGATGATGCTAGCATGGAGAAATAGCTACTACCAAGGGGCCAGGAATTAAGAGGGGGATGAAGTGTGGGATACAGAATAGACAGTGTCAGAAGAGAAGTTGAAAGACCCAGTGAGAACTCCCTTAAGTTCGAGGTCCTGTAAGGTGTTCTAGTTGCCTTACCCAGTGTGAGAAGAAAGTTGGTAGGGGACTGAGCTAGTTCATGCTCTTCTTTTGCTCTTTCCATGGGTATCTGTAATACAAATGATATTACTATATATACTTTTAGATTTATTAATAAAACAAGTCAACTTTTTAAAAAAGATATCTTTTTATTTAGCTTAATTTATCTGATTAAAATTCTTTCTTGCTCATAGAACACAACTATACACATGCATGTGATAGAACATACTATAGTCCAAAACTGTGGTTGACTATGGCCAGGCCTTTTATAGGAATTTGCTTATTTGGGGGCTACCATCAGCCTATATGGCATCTTTGTGCACATTAGAAAAAGAGTTGATGCAGCCCTATACCTGGGCATGACTGGTTTAGGGTCAAAGACACATACTGGCTATTAGCCAGTCAGATGGATGCATTCTGTAGGGCCCAACCACCAGACCTCATGGAAGCCCTAATTATATGGTGCTATTCAGGATGGTGTCACTCTCTCTGACCCAAATGTGGTTACAGCCAGCTAATCTTCTCTTCTGATTCCTCTGACTGTAGCCAGTTCCTCCATTTGTAGCTAGTTCCTACCTCGAGGTGGGCAATACCCATCCAGGAGATGAGAACACATCTTGGTCTGGGTGACCAAAGGAAAAAACAGTGGCTTCTACTCCCTTACTAGGAATCCATAGCTTTTCAATCCATACTGGTTGGAAAGAATATTGAATTTGAGGTGGAAAAAAAAACAGAGTTAGAATAGAAATTTCTGTCAATTTCCACACCTAAGTCTATTGTTTTCCCTTGTAATTCACGCACTCAGCCGCAATCTCTTGGGGACAGTTTGTTTTTGTTCATCACTTGCCTTCCTTTGAGCTCGCCAACAAATAGCTCATACTGTGTTGAACCAAGATCTATGTCCAAGGTCTGGCTGTATAACTCACCAGTACCTGACATGTGGGATAAATGATTTGTTACTTCTAGACTCCATTTTTCTTATCTGCAAAATGGGGTAGTGTAGAGATCCAAAGAGATTGTGTGAAATGACATGAAAACCAGAAAGCATAGTACAAATTTAAAATACAATGGAAACCAGAAAGGGTTAATTTAACCTCAAGTTAAGGTAGAGCAATTTACTCATCCATTTTTCTGTCATTCTGAGACACAGTTCAGGCATCTGGTAAGTACTAAAGAAATATATCATTTTCAACTGTCTGAATCCATATGCAGTTGACTTCAAAGCTTAATTGTGTTTGAATGAGGAATCAATACGTTATAACTGCACTAACATTACTGTGCTGAAAATCTGCTCATGTTTCTGGTGCCTTCATAATATATTTCAATTTTCCCATTATTTTTCCATTATTATCCCTTATTTTTCAAAAGGATTCTTTGAGCATCACAACATGGCACAAATCCCAAATGAATGATAATGACTATTTGTTTCGATTTCAAGCTGCATTTGTAAAATGTTCTGAAGCTCCTCCTGGTTCCAGGCTGTCTCTTTAACAGACACAACAAACAATTCTTCCTAAAGCATCCATTTCATCATGTACCTTCCCGGATAGCCACATTTCCCCTCTTTCTTAGCTTGTTTTGTTATGAGTGTCAGCCATAGTACATGTTAAGCTATAGCCTTTCTTTTCATACTGTCTCTCTGTTTTTGAGTATACCCCCTTTTCTACCCAGGCTGAGCACCTCACAATCCCACAAGAGAGACTGATTATTCTCAATGCTATATTTGATCATCTTGACTTTACCCAGAATGCCATTATCTCACCCTTGCCATTCAGACATTTTACACAATGTCCTACTTAGGACACAGGACTTTTGGGGTTTCTGTCACTCTAGTAACCTCTCTGTCTGATAACTTTGACACATGGGACACATGGCCTGGAAGATTTCTTGATTTCCAGGGCCACACTGCTTTTAGGGCAGTGCTGTCTTCAATGCCAAAGTCAAGTCCAGATGTATCCTCAGGCCATGCTGTGTCCTTTCTCTTTCACTCTAAGACCAATTCTTCATTTAAGCCTAGTGTGACTCTGCTGTCAATAGAATTAAGCTTCCCAACAAAATGTTAACTTACCAGCTGCTAGTCTTGATGGACTCAAGATAAGAAAAGAACACATGTAAGAACAGAGGTCAATGTGGCAATGAGGCAAAAGGAAATATGAGGTCTGACAATTAAGTTCATAAGTTATCATCCTGCACTTATGTTGGCAACACTGCATAAAGAATTTGGTAATGGTTCATAACCTTGGCATATCAGTGACACACATCTATCTATGTTCATGTGGATGCATGATGGTGTCTTGCTGAGTGGCAATAATTATTGTTGCGTGATTTGTGTGCTGTCACAAGAATGTTGGAGCTTTAATTAGAGCAATGAGCAAACATTAAATTTCATGTCAAATTTGGCAAGAGTGGAAGTGAAATCAGGAACATGTTAGTCCAAGCCTAGGGAGATAATGCCATGAAGAACACAGCAGTGTACAAATGGATTAAACATTATTTTCTGAGGAAAGGGAAGGCATCACTGATGAAGAAAGGGCAGGGCTGCTAGTAATGGGTAGAACTGATGTACATATTGCAAAAATTTGGTAAATTGTGTCAAAATTGTCGGCTAACTATGAGAAGTATAGCAGACCAAGTAAACATTGATAGAGAAGCAGGAAAATCTTAACTGAAAATCATGGCATGAAAGAAGTGTGTGCAAAAATGGACCTGAAGAAATGTACTGATGAACAAAAGCAATGGAGAGTTGAAGTTTGCCATGACCTTTTGGAGAGGCAAAATGATACTTGGGCTGTGTTATCACTGGCGATGAAACACAGCTGTACCAATACCACCCTGAAACAAAGCTTCAAAGTGCATAATGGAAGCCAGCCAATTCTCTACAACCAAAAATGTTCTGTCAGTCCAAATCAAAAGTCAAAATTATGTTGCTAACCCTTTGTGATATCAGAGGAATTCTTCATTATTCATTTGTACTAAGTGGCCAAACAGTTAACCATTGGAAATGCTGAAAAGGCTGAGTGAAAAAATTAGATGAAAATAACCTGAACTTTTCACTAAAAACTCATGGCTCTTGCATCACAGCAATGCACCAGTTCACACTGCACTGTCTATGAGGGAGTTTTTAGCCAGTGAACAACCCTTCCTCTTCACTTGATTTTCCCCCCATGACTTTTTCTTTACTTGAAGATAAAGGAAATATTGACTGGGAGATGTTTTTATGACATTCAGGATATCAAGGTAATATGATGATAGCTCTGATAGCCATTCCAGAAAAAATTCCAACATTGCTTTGAAGTGTGTACTTGGTGTTGATGTTGGTGCAGAGCTTCCCAAAACAAGTAGTTTAAAGATGACCATAGTTATTTTCAGTAATGACATATGTAGCACTTTTTCTAGGGTGAGTTTGTGAACTTAATTGTCAGACCTTCGTATAGCCAGATGCTGAGAAAGCAAAAGCTGAAACACTGCAGGTAACTGCAATAACCATGACTACACATTGGTCTGTTTAAAAAAATATATATTCACAGTATAAATTCAAAGATGGTGGTATATTTTCTTTACGTTATTCTAAATACTAGTGAACTATGTTTAAGGAATAATTGGCTATTATAAACATGTAATTTAGGTTAGAAGTATCTCCATATAGTTAGAAGTTTTATTTAGGACCTGGCACAGTAGCTCACGCCTATAATCTCAGCACTCTGGGAGGCTGAGGCAGGCGGATTGCCTGAGCTCATGAGTTCGAGACCAGCCTGAGCAAAAGGGAGATCCTTCCTCTAAAAAGTAGCCAGGCATTGTGGTGGGCACCTGTAGTCCCAGCCGCTCGGGAGGCTGAGGCAAGAGAATCGCTCGAGTACAGGAGTTTGAGGTTGCTGTGAACTATGACGCTATGGCACTCCACCCAGTGTGACAAAGTGAGACTCTGTCTCAAAAAAAAAAAAAAAAAAAGAAAAGTTTTATTCAGCTTGGGTTTGTTTATACCTACTGTATTAAGGTCAGTTTTGAGACAAGGTTAAGTATCTAAGTTCTCTTTGTTGGTCATTTGGTGTGAATGCCTATCCAGTACCATTTCTTCCTGTAAAATAATCCATGCTTTCTCTGCTGAGTTGTTTCCCCTGGCTCTTTGTTCCTGCTGTCAAGAGAGATGACCCAATCTCTGAATCCAGAGTGAGCATATGGCCCTGCTTGATCAGTCAGTGTATTCCAGCTTCTCAGGGCACAGCGAGTAGTTGGAAGAAGGCAAGGCATCCTGCACTTTGGCCCAAGGAGACTCAATGTCAGGAATTGTACTCCAGCATTTTGAGTACCTTGTCCTGTGTCAGTTAGAGTCCTACCATGGAAAAGAGCCAGTAGGATAGATAGAAGATAGATTGATAGATATTAAGAAATTGGCTTACATGACTGTGAGTGCTGACTAGTCCAAAATCTGTAGGGCCCATGGCATGCTAGAAACTGTCTGGTGTGAGCTCCCACTGCAGTCCCGAGGTGAATTTCTTTTTCTTCAGAGAAGTTTCCATTTTGCTTTCAAGGATCTTCAACTGATTAGATGAGACCCACCTATATTATGGAGGATACTCTTCTTTACTTAAAATCAGTTTGATTATAGGTGTTAATGACATCTACACTAGAACTTGTTTTTCAGGGTGTCATCTGGTTAGGTAATTTGGAAAATTTTAAAGGAAATACAATCATAAGGGACTTTCTATTTTATCAGTCAGTGTCCAGGATTCATGTTGTGATTGCAAACCAATTGCAGATACTCTCTTGCTTAATTCTTTTAAGATCTTCTCATAAAATGTTCCCTTGATGGGGTTCTCATGCATGCCTGTACCATTTTGGTGAGCCAATCTCTTATGAATCTGTGACAGACATACCAAGCCCACAATTGGGAACCATTAGTTTGTCAAGTCACCTTCCTGGAACTGGGATCCAGCCACAGGGCCTAGAATGACTCCCTAGTCTCCAATGCTTGAGTATACCCATCTCTGGTTGATGCCACACAGGGACAGGCAGGTGGGGAAGGGATGTCAGAATTCCCAGAGGGGATAAACAAGACTTAGGCTTTACTCAAGGACACTATTGACCGTAGTTAGTCCCAGGCCCCAGAGTGAGACCATGTCAATCTTAGAAAACTTGGAGGAATTTGCTTCGAAGTAACATGTCCTGCTTAGACAACGGCCCTGCTTGTTCAGGTCTAAGGAAACTGCTCTGATCTCTACATTTCTTTCATCTGTCAATGTTGATGATGGTCAAAGCAGAATTCATTTTTTTTACTTTAATTCTGCTATCTTCCCAAATAGTAATTCTATTTTTGTGAGTTATGTGGTTTTTGAAATAGTACTTCCCACCCTCTGTTACCACACACACACACACACAAACAATTGAGTAGCATTCTTGTTAGAATAACTAAATTCAGAGATGAATAGAGAGGAATAAATATAACGCTCATCCTATATGCTCCTCTTACAGTAATTGATGTAACATCAGTGAGATTTTACTGGCAAAATTGATTCAAATCAAACCAGAAAAATTCAGCCTCAAGAATCGAAAATGAGTTAAAATGTGGTAAGCAAAGAATAATAATACATGGCAATGTCTTCAAATTATTCATATTTTAAGCTTTATATAATTTGAAGTTGCAAAGCTATGTTTAACAAGGGTGGATTTTTTAAAATGTGATGTCTTTATTAATGATCAAGAAGCAGTTCTGAAAATATAGTAAAGCTATCCCACTGATGTCAAATTGGAAGGTATTGAATACATTCAGGGAAGAAATAGAAATAATACAAATAGAGCTATAGAGTTTATAAATATGGATGGAAGGAATACCAAAGATTTTAAAATATACATAACAATCCTGTCTATCGGAAAATATAATTGAAAACAAAGAAGTCCTCAGCTAGGATGGTTGTCATGTAATATCGCTTCTTAGCCTGGTGCCCTAAGTGCCAGTGGGGCTGATGTTATATGATATTTCAAGGGGATGGTCAGAAGTAGTTGTACTGACATCAGGTAATTAATAAGTTTATACTTTAAAAACTTTTTTTCTATTTTTATGATGTAGCCATATGCCTATTTTTTTGAAATAAAATTTTCATTCTCATTAATATTTCAACACTTCCGCTTTGCACAAGTCCTGGTCGCGCCACGTATATAAGCCCATCATAGTCTATGCAAATGGTGTCCCCTGGAGATATGCAGTGGACACCCTGTATAACTTTACATGATTGCCTTGATCTTAAATAAAGTAGATCCTTTTATTCCAGAGTGTTTCCCAATATCCAGTGACATATGCATGACACTACAGCATCTGGAACGTACACAATGTTTATTGAGTTATGTCAAATGATCACTCACACAGAACATTTGAATATGCATATCCAAATATTTGGCATTAGGAAGGCCATAATCCAAGTGATTTAATGATTTACTGATTACCTTCCTGAAAGAACTGAACAGTGTACTTATCTCTTACATTGCTCTCGGCAGATTTTACAGTCTTGAAGATTTTTAAAAAGCAATTTCTGCCTATATATTTAATTAAGTTGCATATCGTAACACAGGTCACATTTTACCTATTGTCATAAATCAACTTATAGGATAAAATGCATCCTCTGATTCCAAGCTCGGAAGGAGGAGGCTTCATTATAAACTGTCACTTAAGTCTCCCAGATCTGTCTGAAAGGTTGGTGGGTCTCCTCATCAGAGCTTTTGGGCTTCAAGCTATGGCAAAAACCCATTTTAGGTAAGTGGAATAAAATATTTATCTCTACCACTAGAATACTTTTATTGGGTATGTGCCTTTGTATTACTTTTAGAGTAGATAACAAGTAATCATTTTGAAGAAACTTCTGATTTCACGTGTATTAATGAAAATTATTAACCAAATATAGGTTATTTTCTCTGCTTTGTATGTTTCCTTTCTGGTAGAGTTCTGTGATTAATTGACAGAGAATTACATTAAAACATCCCTGGAGTGTGGAGATCTCTTTGGGGCATTCAACTGATATAACTCACACTTGTAAATAGGGTTGGCTACTGGATGGGAGCCAAAAGGGACAGATGTGCAGGAAGGTTAGTAAGTGATACAAGAGCCAGGAGTTATCTTTGTTCCCCATTCATACTCCAAGAGGAAGGCATCTTTAGAAGTGTCTGGTTCCACTCCCAGCTGCATACAGCCCTACAGTGGAGATGGCACACAGGGGTCAATGTAATTGTTGGCAAATTAAGCCACTGATCTATCTTACCAAAGTCTGAGCATATTCTGACTTCTCAAGTCCTTTTTTAGTCAGTAAAAGCATATAGTGAGAGGAACATGAGAAATTCTATCTTGCTTAATAGTTTTCTTTTTCATTAATTATCAGTACAGCAACAATGTTCTCCATTAGTTTATTATGAACTTAGTTAGTTGAGTCATATCCTTAAACTCAGTCATGTGTAAGTCCTTCTCCCAAATCTGACATCTGGATCTAAAATTGAGGGTCAGACGCTTGGTCGTGAGCGCTAACAATTGTGCCCCACACTTTACTGTGCATCCCATCCCATAATACATGAACAATTTCTACAAATCAATATGATAAAGACACCCAATATGACAGAAATGTGGACAAAAGCATTTCATGCACACACATGTGTACACACACACAATCTGAATAGCCCAGCAAACTTGTGAGAAGGTGCTCAACCTCATTAATAATCAGATCAATGCAAATCAACACTACAATTAGATGATACTACACATATATCATGATGGCTATAAATTCAAAAACATAGAAGTGCCAAGTGCTACAGAAGATATGAGGCAGGTAAAACTCTCATTCATTGCTGGAGGGAGCATAAATGTGTAAACTACTTTAGAAAATGTTTTCATGGCATTTACTAAGCTTAACATAAGTTTTACCTTATAACCCAGGAACTCTCAGCCTAGGTAGAAACATGTTTGGGAGTGAACAGACAAGCACCAGAATATAGCAGCAAAACTTCATGCTAGTTAAGCACAGAAAACAACCCACATTTTTCTCAATAATAAAAATGAATAAAGAGATTATGGTTCAGTTACTAAATTGATAAGTATTCGATGAGAACCAGCAGCTGTGATATGCATCATAGATAAATTTAAAAAATATGATGTTGACAGAAAGAAGTCTTTCATTTCTGTGAATGTCAAAAATGGGCAAAATTAAATGAGGGTGATATAAATTAATGGTGAACTTTGGGGAGGACATGAACTGGAAGGTTAAAAATTCTTTGAGCTCATACTCTTATGATTGGTACAATCTTTCTCCTATATCTTCTTCTTCAATAAAAAGTTTATATATGTATATATGTACATGTGTAGTCGACAAAGAGAGAGAGAGATGTACTAAGAGATTTAGCTGTATTGAACCAGGTTTTATAAATATAGTGAATGTAAGAGAAGGCTAAGTCTTCAATACCAAATGCCATTCTTCCCAGAATATGCAATCCGTGAAGTCTGAAAGAGCTCATAATTAAAGTAATTCTGGGATTAGGTAGAGATTGTTGTGAAGTCTAGAGTTACAGTCAATGCAGTAAGACCTTTTTTATTAAAAAGCTATGAAAATATTTTTGGGATAGGATGTTAAATAGCTTCATAGTTATAAACATGTTGAAAGTTTGCTGGAAAAAAAACAAAACTAATTTTAATAATAAACATTATCCTACCTCAAATAGACTGAAAATTCAGTTTGAAGGTATTGTCTCCTTCCATCCTCAACCAAAAGAAAACAAAAGTCTTTCCTTCTCATAGTAAGAATAATGGATTACTGAGAAGCTGAGTAGAGAGAATGCTGTATTCAGGCAGGGTCCAGGAGAGCTGCAAGGGTAACGTGGCAGGCACAATAATATTGCCAGAGTCTCAGGGTCAAGTGTTTGACCTCCAATTTCAGATCCAGATAGGAAATTTTTTTAAGAAAAGAAAATTACAAGCTGCTCTATCTCAGCAATAATAATGAAAAAATTAAGTAAAATAATCTAGTAATATGTAAAAAGGTAAGGCATCATGTCAAAATTGTATGTCTTCTAGTCATGTAAGGTTGTTTTAATATTGAGAGTCCCTATAATTCACCGCATTATCAGGAAATGAAGACACTCATATGGTTATCTCAATAGATCCTGAAAAGCACTTGTTGAACTTAGCATCTATTCATAATTAAAAATGAAAAAATGACAACTCTTAGCAACTGAGAATAAAGGAAAACATTTTGGTGTGACAGAGTAGTATCTACAAAAAAGCTTGGCGCAAAAATGTAAATGCTTTCCTCTGAAATGGAGAATAATAAAAGGAAGCCTCTTCATTTCTATTCAGTGCCCTCTTGGAGGTCTTTTCAATGCAGTGGGGCAAGAAGCACAAGTATGTGGAGACAACCCAAGCATTATCAACACGTGAACTGATTAATAAACCGTGGTGTCCATACACCATGAAACACTATTCAGCCATAAAAATGATGGTGACTTGACATCTTTTGGATTTACTTGGATGGATCTGGAGAACATTCTCCTGAGTAAAGTATCTCAAGAACGGAAAAGTAAGCATCCCATGTACTCAAAACTATGTTGAAACTAGTACATCAACAAATATAGGCCCACACAAGAGAAAAACACAATGAAATTATGAAAGGTGGGAGAAGGGGAGGAGGTTTGATAAGTTCCCACCTAAGAGGTACAGTGTGGGGGAGAGGGCACACTTCCTGGATGAGTGACTCAATGACAATCTGAGTTTTATCTTTGTAACCTAACATATGTACTATAGTAATGTAAATTTTTAAAAAAAGATACAATATTTGGAAAGAAAGTAATAAAAACAGTTTGGAGATAAATAAGAGTACATAAAGAAATCTAAAATCTAGTGAAAATATTAAAATTTTGAGTTGAATTTGGCACATTTTGCAGTTATTATACAAAAATCAATTGTTTTTCTATAAACTAGAACAAATGAATGTGAGAAAAAGTCAAATGCCATTATTTACAAAGCAAATTCTTTGAGTAGGACATAACAAGCACTAACCCCCAAAAGAAAGGATTTGCCTACCTTACTATCAAGCACATAAAAACCATAAACCATGCATTGAGAAGATAAATTTGCAATGCATGCATTCAATATTCTTTTCTAGAATGGCGAGTTTTGTTATCAGGATTAGGATGGTCCTATAAAATTAAATTAGGGATTGTTCATTATATTTATCTTTTCTGGAAGAAAGAGTTTCCACCATTGTTGTGGTTCATTCCCTAAATGTTTGAGAAAATTCAATACAAAGTCACAATGACCTAGCAAATACTTTGTGGAAAGGGTTTTAAATTATAGATTCTATTTCTTTAATTTATGCAAGACTATTCATACAGTCCTTTTTCTTCTTCCATAACTTGTAACGAGTTATGTTTTTTAAAAGGTGGCTCATTTAAAGTTTGACATTTATAAGAAAAAATGTTCATCAAATTCATTATCTAAGATATAATGTATGCAATGCAGCTGGCCAGATTTTAAATGTGCAACCCATTGCTGAATATGGTCCCCTGTAAAGTAATCCGCTTGGTCACCTGGTGACTGTAGTCGTATTCAGCAATGCAGTATGCAGCATTTTTTTTTTAGGATGAGTTCACAAACTTAATTGTTACACCTCCTATGATGACAGCTTTGGTGACCATCCCAGAAAAAAAGAATTGCAAAATTGCTTTGAAGGGTGGCATGGGTGCATAGCTTCCTGAGGGGAGTACCTGTAAGGTGACCATAAGGATTTTCAGCAATGAGGTATGTAGCACTTTTTCTGATATGAGTTTGCAACCTTACTTGTCTGACCTCTTATATACTTATGTACCTGTCACCTCCTTTAAGAGGCAAAATAATAAGCAATCAATCCAACAAATTTCCTTATTGTTCTTTTCAGTAATACCTCTGCTCCTTCCCAGAGGCAGGTATCCTACTGATTCCTACCTTGTTGAGAAAATATCGTATATGTGTTCCTTTGTGAGATTTCTTTTGTACAACCTAGTATTTGTATTTTTTTATGTTTGTATTCATTTATGTAGTTGCATATATAATTCGTTTATATCTTTATTGCTAAATAGTATTCCATTATCTGGGTATACAATAATTTTTTATTCAGCTACTGATTGTACCTAGTGTAATAGGTTTGTAGTGGTGTCTCATGGTCTTTTAATGTAAATTTATTTAATGACAAATTGCAATGAACATCTATTTAAACATATTTATTGGCCATCTATATGTTGTGTTTTGTAAAATATAAACTCAAGTGTTTTGCCCATTTTTATCAATTTTATTGAGTTGAGTTGTAGTAGATTCATTTTGCCCTTCATTTTCACTATCATTTTGGTTCTCCTGACACTTGTATTTTCACATAAATTTTAGATTCCTCTTGTAAAGTTCTACACACACATAACCTTGCTCTTCGCATTTCTGATGTTGTCCTTTGGATGTGTTGAATTACTCTGCTATATAGTATTTTACCATTTCCTTAATTTATTTTCTCAAGTTGATTTATTATTTCCTTCTGGACATGATTTGTTATTATTTTTCTGGCATTATGAAATGGATTGTTAGAGCACTGATGCTTCTCTTTTCTGCTATTCTAATATGTGTTTTTGTAATTTTTAGATTCCTTTTAGGCAAATGTTAATCGTATCCCCCTATTCCAAGCTCTCTTCCTCTCTAAAGTCTTTGTAGATTGCATTTGCATTCTCCCCTCTATCCCCTGACTCAGGAAGTGATGACCTGTAATGTATAGGTCAAATGTAGACTCAAAGGCTGTTCTACTTGGCTCTGTAGTTTGGATTGATTGTGTTATTTTATTTCATTCAAAATATTTTCTAGTTTTTATTTTATTTTTTCTTTGATCTAAACATTGTGTTGCTTCATTTTAAACATTTGGAGGTTTCTACTTATTATTTTTATTGAATCATAGCTGTGTACATTAATGCAATCATGGGGTACAATGTACTGGTTTCATATACAATCTGAAATATTTTCATCAAACTGGTTAACATAGCCTTAATGGCATTTTCTTAGGTATTGTGTTAAGACCTTTATAGTCTGCATTTAGTAAGTTTCACCTGTACCCTTCTAAGATGCACCGTAGGTGTGGTCTCACCAATTACCCTCCCTCCATCCATCCTCCCCATTCCTCTCCTCTCCCTTGCTCTTATCCCCATATTTACTTTTTATTATTGATTTCCAGCTTAATTATTTTGTGAGATAGAACACATTCTGGCTGATTTCAATCCTTTGAAATTTGTGGAAATTATTTCATGTCCTAGGACAATACTAATTTTGGCAAATGTTTAAAGTGTCCTAAATAGCATATGTATCCTGTGGCAGTGGGTGGAATATTTTTTCTCCTTTGCTCTTATATTGGATGTATTTATTAGGTTTCATTTGAGAATCGTGTTGTTTAGATTTAGACTTAGCTAACTTTTTGTCTGCTTGTTCTGTAAGCTTCTGAGAAAAGTGAATTAAACTTTTACACTATGACTATGGAGTTTTCTATTTCTCATCTTAGTTTTGTCAATTTTTGAGTTTATAATTCTGATATTTCCTTGATGAATGTATCATTTTATCACTATGTAATACCCCCCTTTTTAAATCTCCAATAGCCCTTATTGCCTGAAAGTCTATCATAATATGTATTAATATAACTAAATTAGTCTTAGTTTTGTTTATGCCTACTTAGAGCCTTTTATTTTAAACTTTTGTATTTTTACACTTACGTCTCTCGTACATGGTACTTAGTTAGGTTCACTGTATTAATCCATTCAGCCACTTTTGCCTGACAAAAACGGTATTGACTAAAGAAAGAAAATCCTTGTTTATGAATACTACGTATTTTTAAATATCCTTAAATGATATTTATTTTGTATTGATGTATAACCTTCTTGTCCTCAATGTAATAATATACTTTAGCCTAGAGTATATGTTGAGTCAGAGTAAGGCTGACTGGTTGCCAGTTTTACAGGATCAGGCCCTTCCTGAGTTCCCAGTTCTGCCACTGCCTCCCTCCCTTTTCCGATCTTACTCTGCTTTCCCACACAGACAGGGTTTCCTCAGCCAGTTGTGACTTGGCTGGCACCATTACTGCATTTAGTGTGCCTGACTTTTTTTTTCTTTCATTAGCTAACTTCCCTTTTCTTCTAATACAGTGTGTCCATAAAGTTCATATGCAGTTTAAATTGCACATGAACTTGATGGACCCTGTATTTGTTCACCCCTCTCAGTTCAATGGAGTTTATTCACCATCTCTTTCTGAATTGTCTTGCTTAAGCATTAAATTGTTTGCTAACAGGTTGCAGGAGGAGACGTATTGGCACATCTGGCACAATGGTAGCCACAGCCGTGAGCCAGGGCACACCACTTCGCTAGCTGACACATATTCTTAACCAAGAAATAGAATGGGAGACAAGCACTTGAGCTAATTCTTTGTTTTGTGACTTGAAAAAATTCGTATTTCTTCTTCTTGGGTCTTATTTTTAGTATCTGTGAAAGGAGGCATTGACAGATAATAAAATGACATTGTCATTTTAAGGCTTCTAGTTTTTTTGAGAAGGTAAGATAAGTATTATGTATTAATTTATTATTCAAAGAAATTTTCCATCACATGAAAGTCAGATACATTATAAATATTAACAGTAAGATGCACACAAGTAGTCTTAAAAGCCAGTTCTCCATGGGTATAGGACCCTGGGGAGGTGTTGTTGAGGACAACCTTACAAGTTGCCCTGCTTATGCTGCTTGGTGTTCTTCTGATAATAGTCTAAAGCATATGCTAGATGAGTCGAATTTAAGGGTTTGACTTCGTATTTTATTCAGATTATTCAGGGTGCGTGGCCGGAGCATGTTCATGGGAAAATTCTCAAGGTGCTGAGATGATATAGTAAAGGAAGGGTTTTGTTGGGAGACACTTCTCCATGTGTTTCCATGCTTCTTCTGTATGTCTTACAAAAGTGATGCTGGTATATTGGCCCATCCTTTTGGACCATGTTTTGAAGGATGTTTGTATACTGAAAAGACTTGGAAGATAGAAATCGAGCAAAGGGGAGGCTTGCTCCTTATAAAAAAAACTTCTATTTCCTTCAATCAGGTTTTCTTATTGTTAACGTAACCAATAGCATGTGTAAGTATCATGTGGCATTTTTTTGTGTTGCTCTATGGGAATTGGGTCTCAGGGAACCAGCCCACCCAAATACTGGTACTCTGGCTACTTGCTATGCATGATACATTTTTCTCCATCTGTCTCAAGAATCTTATGTCTTCTACCAGCACACCTGAAACTGTAGCAAACTAACTTGCTAGCTTGCAAGTAGGATGACATTTCAGACCCTTCACAGGGGTTTGAGGGGACCCCCTCAAATTTCTAAATTCCCATAGAATTTTAGGATTTCTTTCTTTTGATCTATCTTCCCTCATTCCTTTCCAGAACTGAGCCAACAAAAGTTTGAATAACAGGGTGAAGGTTTCACAACTAATTAGCAACAGACCAGAGACTTGAATCTAGATTTCATGACCTCAATCCTTCTGTCACTGATGTGTTTTAAATCTAAACAGGTACTTGAAACATCCATGCTGTGCAATACAGTTGAAACTTTTAATTACTTTTGTGCACTGTACCTGCTGATTAAAAGCCCTCTGTATGTGGGTAGTCTCTAGAACTCTACAATTAATTAAATGTGAATTTAATAGATACTTTAGCCTGGTACTCATATTCTAAAGAAAAACACTTTTTCAAAAAAAGGCAAAACACTGCACTAAAACCAATCATCTAAGTAAAAAGCAACTCCTTTGTTAACACAGACCTTGTATCACAATACTGAAATAAATGGTACAGCTAAATCTTTGCCAGGATTCATTAATTTTAGTAATTTTGTGCAGGCTAGATAATTGGTTAGTAAAAGGTATATGCCTAGAAAGTGAATAATCTCAATTCCTTATAGAATTTGCCTAAATTTTACACTGTTGTGAGACTTAAGATCATTTCCAATTAAAGTAAAAATATGTCTGGGTGTACCTAGAAAGAGAACCAACTGAGAAGTCAAGTTGACTAGAAACATCTTTTGTGATATTTGCGACTGGACAGAAAGTGGCAAACTCTTCTTAGAATTTCTGCGACACCAGAGCTGTGAATCACAGGCATTGCTGTTTTTGTTTGATGAGCATATGTATGTATTTTTCCCTCAGAGAGTCTTTGTTCCCTTATGAGATAGTTTTTCAGTGGGAGACAGAGATCTTCCTAATTCTCCCTTCATCCTGCTTTCCCCCAGAACATAGTTCAACATTTGGGTTCACTTGTACTTTGAATTTGGCATTTATGGCTTATACAAATAGGAGTGTTTTTCTTATAAAATAGAAATTTTTTTCCTCATGCCCCAAGACAATTTTTAGTTTTTCAATCTGCAGTCATTCCAAGCTTATTGTTTTTTAATCAATTATCTTTAATAACTTTATTCCTATTTCTAATTTGATTATATACACATTTACATGATACTATAATTTAAGAATTCCCTTTGTTTTAAATTAATTTGAGGCTATTACCTAATAAGGGCCTAGGGTAATTTTTCTCTCTCTTCAGATCTTCCTGCCTCTCTTTTTTTCTTTCTCCCTCCCTCTCTCTTCATCCCCCTATACTTACTTTCCCTCCCTCATTCCTAAAACTTAGAAATTTCCTTTCTTCTACCCAACACAGTACTAGACGCATATTGTCTGGAGAGGTGAAAGAAAAAAAAGTGATTGGGGTACCAGATAAATGTGAAGGCAGGATGCCAACAAGAAAATGAGATTAAGCAAAATTTTCTACCAAATAATGAGCCCTTTGGATAGCATTGGGGAGGGGGGCATAATTCTCTCTATCACAATTATATTTTGAATTTTGGAATCTCCATTAATAGAAAAGCCAGTCAGTAGTATTTGTTAATATCATTTATTATCAGGACTGAAATGATACTTCCTTTAACTATACTCTACTTAAAAAATCTCCTACTTGGTTTGTACCACATTCTTTAGTCAAAAATCAGACACATGTAGTAGAAATATTAAGTAACATGTCAAAGCATTCCTACTTTGAGAATTTATAGAGATGCCAGAAGTATTTTTCAAGGAAGACTGAGTTGGATTCAAGATAAGAACTCTGCTCCAGATATATACTAAAGGAGTATGCTGTGTGTGTATATATGATATGAAATATGGTTACTGTAACATACATATCATAGTTGCAAATTGGGACTCTGGATTCAGATGGAATTCAAGTTCTTGCTCCATGTATTTGTCATATGACCTTGAGCTAGTCATTTTAGTTTTGCTTGCTAACTTTCCTCAGTAGGAATGGGGGGATATAGCAATAGTATCTATCTCATGATATTACTGTAAGTATTAATTAAGATAAAATATGTCAAATATTAAGGATCATGCCTGGTACATAATAAATGTTCAATAGAGGTTAACTGTATTCACTATATTAATACATGTACAAGGAATTATAAAAATGCAGGGGATTCTTAAATGCATATCTGGATACTTTAAAAAAAAAAGTTTATAGAGAACCATGACCAGAGTGTTAGTGATTGGAATATTTCATTTTTATCCTTGTCTAGATTCATCTTTCAAGGTCTGATGGCTGCCTCCTCTTGCCTGATACTATTTCATCTTCTTTAAGGTCCAGGATGGACTAAAATACCTTTCTTATTTCAAGACTCTTAATAAACCTTAGTTTATGTGTGTTTTTCCAGAGTATGAGAGACAGTGATGTATGTTGGTTACATGATAAGCCTTTAGAATCAGACTACTTGAGCTTAACTTCTTGTAAATTTTGTAACCATAGGCATATTCCTTAAATTATTGAAGAATCTTTGTTTTCTAACTTTGTGAATAGGATTGTTATGACACTTAAGTCATAATTTCATTATGAATATTAAATAGGATAGTGCATTTAAAGCCCTGTGCATAGTATATGACAAATAAGTGCTCAGTGAATATTCATGCAGCCAGGCTTAGGGGATGACTTTTGTTAGCCTCAGAGTTCAAATCATTAGGAGTTGATTACCTGGAATAATGCTGCTTAGGAGAGGGGACAAACATATTCCCAGAATATTTGACATTTACACTGCACTTTGGAGAAAAGTAGAACTTTACATAACAGAAGAGAGGAGATTATAACTTCTTGGAAATAGTAGGTACAAAAGACAATAAAAACAAAAAATACTGTAACTTGTCTGATGTAGCAGAAAACCTGGATATATAGGCTGGGGTTATAAATAGATGATGGGCACAGATGGGAGAGAATAGCTATCTCTGAGATAGCAGAGAATGGGTCTTCTTTGTACATTTATTTGCTCATTGGGGTATTTATGTTTCCAATGAAAACAGTATTATAAAAAGGAAAAATAATAAATACCATTGCGTGCCTTTGCTCTTTGGAGAATTACTTAGCTGATAAAATAATGATGCCAAAATGAGGCATATTTGAAAGTTAAAGCTTGATTTGTTTGGGGAATGTAGACAGATATTTCAGGCATCCTCACAAATTATAACCACATTTATTTTAGCCCATGAGCAACAATGAAGGGACAGATTATATATTTGTAGGATTTTTTTTTTTTTTTTGTTCATTCCATTCTTTATTTCAGGAAGCTTCAGGATTCCCTGGCCCTCAGGATTCTCTCACTCCCTTCTCAGGAAACATATTTTGGCTATATCTTTTCCCTTTTAGAATGCCATCCAGAATAAAATTCTGAGCTAGTTGTCACAAAGTAGAAGATCTGGCCTCATTACCATTAAATATGTAATCAATAACATCAATGCTGTGACTCCAAATCCTCCTCACACATGACTTAGCAAATCTCATATTTCATCCATAATTTTAATTAATGATATTATTCATGACAGTATGATAGAAAGAGTTCCACATTGAAAAGGGAAACACTCCAGATGGATCTATCTGAGCCAATTTCTCTATCTTCTGAGAAGCACCACCCAGAAACTTAAGCTTGCAGATTGCAAGTGGTTTTCCTGAGAAGGCTGTCACAGAATCTCTAAGTTCCCAGAATTTCTAGAACCAAGAATGAAGGGCCAAATACCAACTCTTAGTTTTCAGTGTACTACTTGCATTATTTCCTTCAGAAATGATGTCGAAGCAAGCATAAGAGCTAAATATTTGGACTGGTAGGAGATTTTCTCTTATCCTGAGCAGAGGTCAGCACCAAGGACAGCGGCAGCTCTGAGCTCCAGTGTAGACAGAAAAAGATTTCTGTTGAGTCAAATGAAACATTTATCATCTTCAAGTCCCTCTATCTTAAATGGTATTGATATAAGTCAATTTGTCTTAAAAGATGTAGAAACCAATAGCTCTGGGAATAGTTTGTGACTGACTCCCGGATTGTTGCATGAATCATGAACAGTCTGGCACTTTTTTTTTAACAGCAATAAGTGAATTTTACCATTGACAATAGATGCCTGCCTGCCTCTTTTAAGACATTTTAATTTTGGTTCCTCTTCACGGGGATATTGATAATTAATTGCATCAACTCTACTACTTTAATAAAATTGGTCATCCACAAAGCAAATATGTATTGCTTAATTTTCATTTTGAAAGTTGATAACCACTGAAAATTAACCATCCATAGAAAAGAAACTAAGTAGCACTTCTAATCTCTGAAAAGATTGCCAGTCTATTAGAGTTATGTGCTATAATCAATTCACATATGACTGTATAATTTATAAGCTTCAAATTAGATCAGCTATCTATTAGACCTAATAAAAATGGAAATGCATTAATCAGATTAAAAAAATGAAGAAAATTAGTAAGAAATGGAACATGATACCCCTAGAAGACAGAACAATGGCAATCGTTAATGTGGCATATAAACGGGTTAAACTGATTTCCCTTCTTTGTAAGACTAGAGTTTGACCTGATATTTCCCAATAGTTTATATATCAAAGTTTAAAAGAAGATTCTTCTTGGAAATTCTACACCATGGAATACACATGAACAAAAGTTCTTCATAACATCTATGACTGCTAGGAAAAAGGTAACATTTATTGAGCATTTACTATACACCATGTGGGACAAGACCTGGAGGACATAAGCATATATTTTAAGACTCATATTCTTGTTGAGTTTACTTTCTAGGGTGTAGATACCATTAGCACTGTTTTTTTTTCTTTCTTGATATCCACATCAAAGAAATACATTTTTCTAACGTTCCAAAATCATAAATATTTTTTAGGCTTAATTTGACATTCAGTAAAATTTGAATGCTAATTAAGATCTCTAGTTTCACTTTTATGCCATATTTCCTTATTTCCTCATTGTGCCCTTTTAGTCAATAGCTTAGCTAGAACCATCCCCCTACTGAACCACTAGAAGCAACAACTGCCAGCTACAAGAAAAGTATTGGTGCAAAAAAAATCACTTCTATAAAAGTATTCCATAAAGAATAATGATTTCATGTTTTAAAATACTGCTATTTTCTCACAAGTGAAGGAGTTCCCTACCTGAAAGAAACCGAAACAAACAAACAAATTACATATTGCCTCTAACATATAACTAGCCATTACTTACACATCAGAACTTTTATAGCATCTGGGATAATAAAAGCACAAAAATAGTTTTCTGATAATCACATAACTGTTGGGTTTGTCATTTGAAATTTGGACATTCTTCTCTGGCTGTCTCCAAATGTTCTTGGGCATGTGTCAGAAAAAGCAAATATCCCATACATAACATCTGCATAACTCAGGTAACCTGAAGTAAGTTTGCCTGTGACTTGAAAGATTTATCACTTATTTCAAATCTGTGCTGCAAAGAACTGATGAACACCAAATTTCAGCCTTCTTTGACTATTCTGCATCAGTATCTAATAGGTTGTTTTTTACAGTTTATTTAAAAATTATGCTTGTTTTACTAATGCTTTTAAAATTTTTCAATATTATAGTATGTCTGTACCCTATAGCAGAAAATATCATATAGGTATATAGAGTTCATTTAGCATTCTCGATTTTTAAGTAATTGGTTTTATTTATTTTTATCATATTTAATATGTAGTCACTTTTTTTTTTGATTGAGTCTTTTACTCTGTTGCTCCAGGTAGAATGCCATGGAGTCATCATAGCTCACAGCAACATCAAATTCTTGGCTTCAAGCTATAGTCATGCAGCTTCCCAAGTAGCTGGGGTTATAGGCACCTACCACAATTCCCTGCTGCTTTTTCTATTTTAGTAGAGACAGTGCTTACTCTTATTCAGGCTGGTATCAAACTCTTGAGCTCTAGCAATCCACTTGCCTTACCCTCCCAGAGTGTTCAGATTATAGGCATGAGCCACAACCTATGTAGTCACTTTTGTTTGGCAATACTTTTTAAACAATTCAAAATAATAGGTTTGTTTAGATTATTCTAGATACTTAAAACTCTGAATAAATTGTCTTTAAGCTATCAATTGCCCAAAAATGGAAAAGCAGGGATAGTTCCCAATTCAATTTTTGAGGCCTTCGTCATCCTGGAAACATAAATATATCAAACTGGTCAAAGAAGAAGAAATATAGGCTAACACATCTCATGAAAACACACACAAAAATCTTCAATAAAATATCGGCAAATCAAATGCAGCACTATGTGAAAATAATAATAGAATAAGCAAATGGCATTTATTTCACTATCCGAAGGCTGGTAAGCCATTTTAAAATCAATGAAACACACCATTTCAATATATTAAAAGAAAAACTATAATCTTCTTAATAGATGCAGAAAAAGCACTTGAAATTATTTAAAAATGATGAAACTTCACTTTGCCTATGATGAAACCTTCAGTAAACTAGAAATAGAAGAAAACTTCCTTAATTTGTTAAAGGAATCTACAAAATTACCTTAATAACACAAGGTGAAAGACTCAGTCTGAAGCAACATACTGGAGATCCTGACTCATGGAAAAAGGCAAGAATAATAAATGAAAGGCATCAATATTGTAAAGGAAGTAATGAAACTCTATTTACAAGTAATAGGATTGCTTATGCAGAAAATCTTAAATTCTACAAAAAAAAAAAACCTAGTAGAATTAATAAATGACTTGAGCAAGGCTTTTGGATACAAAAATAACACTAAAAGAACTAATTGCACTTCTATCTACTCACAATAAACAGTTTAAATGAAATGAATAATGTTCAGTGCAATTGAAAATATTAAAGTTAGCTATAAATGTATCAAAAGATGTGCAAGACCTATTGAAAATTCTAACATAGTTATAAAAGAAAAGTAAATATGGAGAATTATAGTTTGTTAGTGGTCTGGATGGTTCAACATTACTAAGGTGTCAATTCTCAAAGTAATATATGGATTCAACATAATGTTTAACATAATCCTCACGTAAATTTTGACACCCCCCCAATTTAATTACTAATAGCCTAATGTTGACCTGAAGCCTTAGTGATGGTGTAGTCAATTAACACATTCTTTGTATATCACATATGTTACATACTGTCTTCATACAGTAAAGAAAGCTAAATAAAATGTTCATGAAATGGAAGTGGATCATCACAATCCAGTAGACCCTTTTGAAGGAATAGGCAAACTAATTTTGAAATGGAATTATTGTATATGAAAATACAAAGGTGTTAAAATATCCTAAACAAATTTGAAAAAGGAAAGAAAAAGTGGAGACATCACATTACTCAATGTTAAAATTTACTGTAAAGCTGTAGTAATCAAGATAGTGTAGTGGTGGGATAAATACACAAATCAATGATATAGAACAAAATGTCCAGAAATAGACCAACATCTATATGAACAACTGTCTCTTGATGATGGTTTAAAGACAACTCATGAAAGGACAATGTTTTCTACTAGTAGTTTAGGAACTGCTGAAATCTGTAAGCCAAAAATAGACCTCAGTACCCAACTTAATCAAAGTCAGAAAGCATTAAAACTGTAGGAAAAAATATACAATAAAATATAAAATATATAAGTCCATGACAGCTAGAATTAAGAAATGTTAACATTTTATTCTGCTTTCAGATTTTATTTTACTTTCTTTGAGAAATAAAAGATATATAACATTATCTCATAATAGCATCACAATAATGAAATATCTATTAGGAATGAATTTAAGGATATGAAAGGCCAATACAATGAAAACTATAAAACATAGGTGAAAGACATTGGAGCAGGTAGAACTAGATATTTTGTGTTCATGGAGCAGAAAAATTAATATCATAATAATTTCCATTCTACCCAAAGAAATCTACAGATGCAATGAAATCTTTATCAAAATTCCAAGGGCGATTTTTACAGAAATAGAAAAAATTTCTAAAATTTATGTAGAACCAAAAAAGACCCCAAATAGCCAAAGCAATTGTGAGAAAAAAGAACAATGCTAGAAGCATTCCACCATCTGATTTCAAGCTATGTTACAAAGCTGTAGTAATCAGAACTATGTGGAACTGGCATGAAACCCAAAACAGTCTGATAGAACAGAATAGAGAGCTCAGAAATTAACTCACACATATATGGTCAACCGATCTTTGACAAGAGTGTCAGGAATACACAAATGGGAAAGAAAAGGCTCTTCAAAAAGTTGTACTAAGAAAGTTGAATATACACATACAATAATTTAAAGTTTAATCTTTTTTAAAATATGCTTTTTTCTATCCATATGTATTCCTTGCCAAGGTGTCTGTTCAGATCGTTTGCCCATTTTTAAATTGGATTCTTTTCATAATGTTGTTTTAAGACTCCTCTGCATATTTTGGTATAAAGTGTTTTGCAAATATTTTTCCTAGTCTGTGCTTTGTCTTTTCGTTTGCTTAACAGCATCTTTTGAAGAGAAGAATTTTTAAAATGTTAATAAAATTCAACTTATAAATTCATTCATGGATCATCTTTTTAATGTTATGTCTAAAAATATCACCAAGCTAAGATCATATAGATTTTGTTTTCTTTTTTCTAGAAGTTTTATCATTTTGCATTTATAACTTAGTGTATGATCTAATTGGGGTTATTTTTTATGAAAGTGTAAGATTTATTTATTTATTTTTGCAAATAGACTGTCAATTGTAGCACCATTTGCTGAAAATATTCTTTTCCCACTGTCTTTGCACCTTTGCTAAAATCATCTATATTTTTGTAGGTCTATTATTTCTCAGCTTCCTCTTTTGTCTCATTTATCTATATGTATGTTCTTTTGCCAATCTCATTCTGTCTTGATTACTTAAGTCCCAAAATAAGGCAGCAAAAGTCCTCCACATGAATAATTTAGTTTCCCAGTGCATATGAAAGTTATATTTATACTATAGTCTTAAATGTGCAATAGCATTATGTCAAAAAACAGTGCACATAATTAAAAATGCTTTATTGCAAAAATGCTAATGATCATTTGAGCCAAATCATCTCTTTGCTGGTGAAGGGTTTTGCCTCAATGTTGCTGGCTGCTCAGTTATTAGGGTGGTGATTGCTGAAAGTTGAGGTGGCTGTGGCAATAAAATCTGCTGCATCAATTGACTCTAGCTTTCATAAAAGATTTCTCTGTAGCCTGCAATGCTGTTTGATACCATTTTGCCCACAGTAAAACTTCTTTAAGAATTATAGTTAATTCTCTCAAATCCTGTGTTATCATCTAAGTTTGTGGAATATTGTAAATCCTTTGTTGTCACTTTGACAACAAAGCAGGACCAGATTCCATCTCAAGAAGCTACTTAATTTTCTCAACGATAAGAAATTGATGCCTTATACTTTCAAGTTTTAGCATGAGGTTGCAGCAATTTATATCTTTAGGCTTCACCTTTAATTATAGTCCCCTTGCTGTTCCTACCATATCTGTAGTTATTAATACTTTGTCCAATGAAGTCTTGAACCTCTCAGTCATCCATGATGGTTGGAATCAAGTTCTACTAAACTCTTCTTAGTGTTGATATTTTGACCTCCTTCCATGAATCACAAATGTTCTTAATGTCATATAGAATGATGAATCCTTTCTAGAAGATTTTCAATTTACTTTTCCCAGACTGCATCAGAGAAATTACTATCTATGTCAGCTATAGCCTTATGAAATATATTTCTTAAATAATAAGACTAAAAAGATCAAATTATTCCTTGATTCATGGGCTGCAGAATGCATGTTCTATTAGGAGGCATGAAAACAACATTCACATCTCTGTGAATTTCCATCAGAGCTCTTGGTGATCAGGTGCATTGTCAATGAACAGGTCTCAACAGTGGGCTTAAAATATTTGGTAAGCAATGCTGTAAACACATGTGTTGTCATCTATGCTTTGTTGTTCAGTTTATAGAGCACAGACAGATAAGATTTAGCATAATTCTTCAGGTCCCTAGAATTTTGAGAATGACAAATGAACACTGGCTTCAGTTTAAAGGCACCAGCTGCATTCATCCCTAACAAAAAAGTCAGCCTTTCCTTTGAAGCTAAGTAAACATTGACTTTTCTTCTCCAGCTAAGAAAGTCCTAGATTGCATCTTTTTATACTAGAATGCTGTTTTGTCTACATGAAAAAAAATGTTTAGTGTAGGCACCTTCATCAGTGGTCTTAGATATATCTTCAGGATAACTTGCTGCATTTTCTCTATCAGCACTATCTGCTTCACCTAGTATTAAGTTAGGGATGGCTTCTTTCTTAGACCTCATGAACCAACCTATGGTAACTTCAAACTTCCTTTCTGAAGCTTCCTTACCTTTCTAAGCCTTCAAAAAATTGAAGCCTTTACATTAGGCTTTGGCTTAAGGTAATGTTGTGGCTGGTTTGATCTTCTATCTAGAACATTAAAAAATTTTCCATAGTAGCAATAGGCTGTTTCAGTAGCTTATCATTCTCATGTTCACTGAAGTAGCAGTTTTAATTTCCTTCAGAACTTTGCCTTTGCATTCATGACTTGGCTGCTTGGTGTAAGAGACTTACATTTCAGCCTATCTATGCTTTCAGGATGCCTTTCTCACTAAGCTTAATAATTTCTAGCTCTTGATTAAAATGAGAGACTTGTGAAGGCCATGATATGATTATAAATTGGCTCAATTTTAATATTTTTATATTTCAAGGAAAAGGGAGGCCCAGGGATAGAGAGGAAATGTCTGGTCAGTGGAGCAGTCAGAACATTTTTATGAAGTTTGTTTGGTGCATCTCATGTGCCCCAGAATAATTACAACACTAACATCAAAGATCACTGATCACAGAGCACCATAACAGAGAAAATGATAATTCAAAAGTTTGAAATAGTGTGAGAAATCCCAAAATGTGGCATAGAAACACAAGTGAAAGAGCATTGTTGGAAAAATGGGACTGATAGGCTATTCTTTGCAGGGCTGCCATAAACCTTCAATTTGTACAAAACACAGTATCTATAAAGGACAAATAGTGAAGAATGAAAAATGAGGTATGACTTTAATTGTTTTATCTTTCTTAAAAATAAACATTTTGTCATTGAAATTTTTCTGTTTACTTGTTAATATTTCTTCCCTTGAAGTCTCAACTTTAGTCTGATATTAATATAACACTCTACCCCCTCAGCTTTCTTCTGCTCACTTTGAGTATTTATTTGTTTCCTCTAACTTTCAATCTCTCCATGTCTTCATATTTAAAGTTCATCTGTTGTAGACAGGGTATTTGCCTCTTCCCAAATCTGAAAATCTCTGGACCTAATTGGAATGTTTAGGCTATATTTGATGAAATATGGATATAGTTGGGTTTAGCTCTTATGATTTTGCTATTTAATTTGTACATATAGTTTTTTATTGTCTATTTCCTCTCTGACTTAATTTGAACTAACTTAGTGGTTTTCATTATCTAATGTCTTTTTAAGTCAACCTCATTGCTTTGGCATCCTAGTTGTTAATGTAGGATTAGTGATATGCATTCTCTAGAGTCTGCTGAAGGTTAATACTATACCACTTAAGAAAAATGGGAAAAACTTAAAACAGCATGTCTGTACACCTCACTCCCATATTTTCATAATTTCATATGTATTTTATTCTATCTCTATAATTTTTCAAGATAATGTTTTAATTTATGCTTCAGATATTTTTTTTCAAGAAATTAAGAAAATAAAAAGTAGTTTTAAAATAAATATATCCCCATGTTTACATTAAATTTTACTTTGTTCATTTTTCATTTCTTCCTGTAGAGCTAAGTTTCCATCTGGTATCATAACATTGAGCCAATAGAAATTACTTTAGTATTTTTTAATGAAGTTGTTTTTCTGGCAACAAATTCTCTCACTTTGTATTTATTAGAAAATATCTTGGTCTTTCCTTCATTTGTGAGAAATATTCTTGTTGAATGATTGTTGGAAAAATTACAGGCATTTTTAAAATACATTAAAAAAAAAGTACATTGTCTTCTGGCCTCCATTTTATTCTGATGAGGAATCAATTTTTTAATTAACTGTGATGTTTTCTTTTAGCTACTTTTGAGGTCTCTGTCTTTGGTTTTGGACAATATAATTTTGGTATGCCCAGGAGTAAATTTCATTGACTTTAATCTTCTTGGGTTTTACTGAATTTATGACTTCTTTCCCAATTCGGGATAATTTTATGTATTATTTCTTCATATGTGTTTTTTTCTTTCATCAATCACTTTACTCAAATGTAATTCAGAGATTATTATGCATTATCTTTCCAACTATATTGGCAATTAAAAGAGTCATATATTACCAAGTTTTTAACCCCCCAGGTTTATCTTCCAAGCATTTAGAAGGTTGCTCAATTGTGGATGATGGTGTGTGAAACATATCCAATCCACTAGCATATAGTTTTCTCCAAATCTGTTTCTCATACCATTTCCCTATTATTCCACTGATATTTATTTTTGTAGATGAACTGTTAAGGTTTTAAGTGTATTTGACAAATATATGTGCTTGTCATGTACATATTCAAGCAACAAAGACATCAGTCCGTCAGGAAATAGAATAGTTGTATCATGCCAGAAAGTTTTCTCTTGGCTCTATTGAGTTAGTCCTCTTGCCTCATAAGCAAACATCCCTTATTTGTGGTGAGTCATTTTTTCTTGTTTATTTTAATATCGTCTTTTAAGATTGACTTTGTGTTTGTCTCTTAAGAGTTTGGCATAATTAGTGTAGGGATGAATGTTTTTGTATTTATCCTACTTGGAGTGTGTTGATTTCTTTGGCTATAGAGATCGATACTTTCATTTAATTTGGAAAAATCTTGGCCATTATATCTTCAAATGTTTTTTGTTCCCTCTTTCTCCTTCACTTTACCTTCTTATGTTACATTTATGAATCTTCATATGGACTTTTTGCCTTATTTGTATTTTCTCTACTTCTGAGATATCAATCACATATATAACTACTTATTATTTTCTTCCACTTCTCTAAGGCTCACTTTTCTTTACCAATTATTTATGTCTATTTTCATCTATGTTTAAGTCACTTAGTCTTTCTTCTGCTATTGTAAAACTTCTCTTAAGCCAATAATTTTTTCTTTCCTATACGTCTTTTTCATCCTAGAATTTTTATTTTTCTTATTCTTCTTATGGTGTCAATACTTTATCTATTTTCTATTTGCTCATCTATAATAATCATGTTATTCTTTGAAAGTCTGATTTTTTTAATCATAGCTGCTTTAAAGTCCTTGTTTGATACTTCTGACATCTGCATCATTTGTGATAGTTCCTTTGAATTCTTTCTTTTCACTGTCATTCACTCCTTCTGTTTCTTTGTATATGGTAGTTTAAACAATTTTTTTTCTAGTGCATATGTAGATCATACATTCTACAGCTTTGGGTTTGTTGCTTACCCCTCTATTATGTTAATTTTGCTTTATCAAGCAGCTTACTTGAATGGACTTAAAATCTAAAATCTTTTTCCTCTTCAGTGGGCAATAATTGTAACTGTTCTTTTATTTCAGCCATTCAACTATTGTTTTTCAAATCATTTGAGATTATGCAATGCAGAGATGAGTCAGGGATTTTGAAGAAGGCCATCTGAAGGTTTTCTGACTCTCCTCTTTTTTAGACTCTTTTTTTCCTGGAACCTTCTACCCATACCAGCTACTTTGGGAGATTCATATTTAATGTCCTATCTCCTCAAGTTTGAGTTCTAGCCATCCCTTGACATTTTCAAATGACAAGTCCTTTTAGTAAGAAAGCCATACAAATGCCAATATTGTTAAGTGCTATACGACTTTCTTTCATGGGTTGACTATCCTCCAATTTCTGCTTACTTTTATTTGCTCTACATGTCTCTAAATAGTTGTTTTTATATACTTTCATGAGCTTTTGATTATTTTGTGAGTAAAAGTGCAGTATTTTTCCATTTTTGGAAGTTGACTTAATATTATGGATATTTTAAAATTTTATTTTGATCCAGTTAACAACATTCTCAAGGAATTATCTTAGTAGTAGGTCTAGTAATTTTTCTTGAGCTTCTCTTCTATTTTAATATGTACAGAATTATTTTATATATTAATAATTATAATTTTATTTTGTGTCACAACCATTCACCTTTCATTAGCTAGACTTTGTCATAAGGTCACAGCTAATGGCATGTGTACAGTTAATGGCAGGGGCTGGGGTGGCTGGGAAATATATACTTCTGTGTCCAGGAAGTAGAGAGAAACAATATATATGGGGTGAGTACCTGCATTCTCTATCACAGATGTATTTCACAAATTTTAGTAGTTATTTTATTTTTAGTGATAATTGTATATTTACATTGTTTTTTAATTTTACAATAGTAAGAAACCTTGGTAAATATTTGAAATCTGTTGAGTAACTTTGTTAATTACTATATTTTATTGATTGTAAAACAATTGCTTTTCACATTTCCCCATCTCTGAAATTGGTATAGATCCTACTATTTATGACTATTAATCAGTGGTAGATATATATTTTTTTGCTGTTCCATAAAATAATTGAACATCTCACAAGCAAATTTAAATATAATGAAATATTATGATGTATTATTTGTTTTAGGAGTGTCAATGTAATGGAAAAATGTATGTTGTTACTTTTATTAGGTAAAAAGTTATCTTTATAAAAACTAGATTAAACTTCTTAAAAATATCTTACATTATTGCTATTTTTATTTGTATAAGCAATCTGTTTCTGGATTAAATAGAATATCTTTCTATCATTAACATTCTCTTTCAATTTCTGCCTCAATTCTATCATTTTACTTCATAATTTCTTCATCTATTGACCATTAAAGATCACAATTATTTTCTTCTTAGTGGATATACTTTTAATAATATAGTATCTAACATTTTAGCCATTAATACTTTTTACCTTGAATTTTTCTGTGATGTTAATGTTGTTCTACCAGTTTGTTTTTGAATACAATTGCCCTTTGACAAATTTTTCTATGTTTCTATATTGAACTCTCTGCTTTATTTCCCTCTAAAGTTAACTCTTTAATAAGTTTCTATGGATTAAAAGCATTTATTGTTGTATGCAATAGGCAAATAGGTATAGATTCTATTTATATTTGTAGGATAGTTACTAAATTTGAATTTTTTGTGATCTTTTTGTGTTTTTAAATTGTATCATCTCTGAAATCAGACTGCTTCTTACAATCAATTATTCTCTTTTATTGTCTGTCAATAAATATTATTGTCTTCTGGGATTGAGTTAGTTTTATTACCTTGTTTTCTGCCTTTACTATAGATTCTTTTTAAAATTAATTTTCCTTTTACTTGTATCAAAAGTATAGATATTCTTCCTACTGTTTCAGTGACTACCATTTATTCTATCATTGTTAAATTCTTTGTATGACTTATTGATAAAGAGAAGAAGAATAGAATGTCATATGAAAGAAGACTGTAAGTATAAGAAAATAACTGAGATTTGGAGAAACTTCCTTTCAAAACCAATGCATAAAATAGAAACCAGAGGCAAAAGAACAGACACAATTGAAAAATTAATCTATATTTTTAATAAAAAAATATAGAACACGGCCTTGGGAGGAGCCAAGATGGCGGCCTGTAGCCAGCTTTCTGCAGAGGCTCCTGTCCAGAAGGAGAGTTAAAGGACAGAAATTTAGCAAGAAAGCTAATGGTTCAGCTCTGAGCCAAAGAGAAGGTCGAAGAACACACATCAACCCTGCTGGAGCGACCTACGACTGCAAGGATACAAACAAAATGTACAAAACACATCGCCAAGTGGATGGGAGTCCCCTCCCCCATGAGAACAGCTCGCAGTATACTCCATACCTCCATACAACAAAGTGAGCAGAGTTCTGACGTCCTCCCACTCTACCCCACGGGAGAGACCCTCTAAAAACTGGACCTCCTTTCCCTACTAGGGTGCCATGGCACTCTCCTTCCAGGCATAAAACTGTATAAAACTGTACATATTCTCTACTTGCAAGTTTGAACTCCCGGCACTCCCCTCCACTCACCCTGAAGTCTGGAGGTCTGTCCCCAATGGAGTCCAGAATCTTGGACATTTTCTCAAGGATTGTGGATGGGGTCTGGACTGTTGCTAATCTGTGCTAATTTTCTGGCTCGGGAGTAGTGAGAGGAAAGTGAGCTGAGAGGAGGCCAAGCTGGAAAGGCAGTCTCCTGAGGCATGGAGTGGCAGCCGCAGTGGCAGAGGCAGGAACAATAGCAGTGGGTCTCACACCCCTGGGGATGTTTTGAGGAGACACTCCCAGTCTCTCGGGGTGGCCAGGGGAAGCTGGGCAGCTTCTCCAGTGGCAGTCACCAGCAGAGCAGACCTATGGCAGAGGCGTGGGACTTGGGAGTGAAGGATATGCCTGAGGTGGTCCCAGCTGGGGCAGAGCACAGGGATTAGAATACCTGCTAAGAAAGCCAGGGGGAGGCTGCTTCAGACGCCCCTGGCCTCAGGGGATGAAAGCTGAGACAAAGGGCTGGAACTCACAGACTGAGTCAGACCTATTTGCAGCCCAACGTCTGATCCAAAAAGGAAAAATTCTGTGAACTTGTTATGTTCTATCAGCAACATCAATCAGGGACAGGACTGGAACTGAGTGAATCGCCCTAGCCCCTATCAAGTACCCAGGTTGTCAGGCCTCACCTCTCGCTGCTAAACAGTGACAGAGATGGGCGGACTGGCTGAGGAGCCACAGACCCCTCTGTGACCCAAGCAGGTGTAAACCTCTGAAGCATCTGCTCATTGGAGGGAACTGGCTCACAGCTCTGCAGGGTTACCAGAGACTGGGTGTGACAGAGGGGCAAGGTGGGGAAGGAGGCATCAACCTTCCCAGACTAATTTACTTGCTGGGGGTGCCCTCCTGAGCTCACAGAGCACTGGTGCAAGTTATACTAAAGCTGCCAGCAGACTTCTGCTATCTAGTTGCCAGAGACTTTTCAACTTTTTTATTTGAGTTTGGTGCTAGCTGGGACAATTGATTGGGACCTCTTCAACTGGGCCAATCACCTGAGGACTTTCCAAAGTGGTACCCTGGGTGTGTGGTAGTGGGAAGTTTGATTTTCCTTTTCCAATTATTGTTTGTGGGGGGCGTGGTGACCTAACAGCTGGTATTTCTCCACAGCTCAGACTCCAACACAGAGTAACTGATTCTCTAGGGTAAGACAGAGACCAGCTGAAAATAAGACAGAGCCACTTAACCCCACCACACCAAGAAGGCCCCCAGTTTTGCAGGCAGTAGCACTGTA
>CAUYRH010115888.1:0-10698 GCA_963574655.1 Perodicticus potto | reverse complement strand
CAGCCCGGGCCCGCCAAACAACAATGATGGCTGCAACCAAAAAATGGCCAGGCGTTGTGGCAGGCGCCTGTAGTCCCAGCTACGTGGGAGGCGGAGGCAGGAGACTCGCTTGAGCCCAGGAATTGGAGGTTGCTGTGAGCTGTGATGCTACAGCACTCTGTCCAGGGTGAGTGGATTTTTTTTTTTTTTTTGAGACAGAGTGTCACTTTGTCCCCTTGGTAGAGTGATGTGCCATCATAGCTCACAGCAACCTCAAAGTCTTGGGCTTAAACAATTCTCTTCCTTCAGCCTCCTGAGTAGCTGGGATTACAGGCTTCTACCACGATACCCAGCTATCTTTTTTAGAGACGACAGTCTTGTTCTGGCTCAAGCTGGTCTCAAAATGGTGAGCTTAAGCAGTCTACCTGCCTGGGCCTCGCAGACTGCTGTGACCCACCATGCCTGGCCTATAAATCAAATATTGATAAAGGAGTTGTATCGAAAATATATAAAGAGTTCTTACAACTTGATGCAACAATTCAGTTTTTAGAAATGGACAAATAATATGTGATTCCACTTACGTGAAATACGTAGAATAGACAAAATTCATAGACAATAAAGTAGAGTTTGTTGGGGGAAGTGGAGAAAAGGTAGTAATTTAATAGAACAGAGCTTTTCTTTAGGATTATGAAAAGTTCTGGATTATCACTATATAATAGTGATAGTACTATTATCTATCCTTATACCAATATCACACTGTCTTGATTACTGACTTTATAGTAATTTCTAGAACTATATAGTGCTAATGGTTGCATAACATTGTGAATTTAATGCCACTGAGTTGACACTTAAAAATGGTTAAATGATAAATTTTATGTATATTTCACCACAAAGCAAATTTAGAAATTTGAAAATAGGGCTAACCTCCTGTAGCTCAGTGGTTAGGGCACCAGCCATATGCACTGGGGCTGGTGGGTTTGAACCCGGCGTGGGCCTGCTAAACAGCAATGACAACAGCAACAACAACAAAAGTAGCTGGGCATTGTGGCAGGTGCCTGTAGTCCCAGCTACTTGGCAGGCTGAGGCAAAAGAATCGCTTAAGCCCAAGAGTTTGAGGTTGCTGTGAGCTGTGATGCCATGGCACTGTACTGAGGGCAACATAGTAAGACTCTGTATCAAAAAAAAAATTGAAAACAGGACAAAAAGGTGAACAGACATTTCATCCCATGAAAAGGTGTTCTATATCATTTGTCATTAGGGCAGTGCAAATTAAAATTGCCGTGATTGTGCACTGAACACTGGAGTGGCTGTAGTCAAACACAGTATAAAAGTGTCCTAAAATAGCCGGGTGTTGTGGCGCGCACCTGTAGTCCCAGCTACTCAGGAGACTGAGGCAAGAGAATCATCTAAGCCCAGGAGTTGGAGGTTGCCGTGAGCTGTGTGATGCCACGGCACTCTACCGAGGGTGATAAAGTACAAAAAAAATAAATAAAAGTGTCCTAAAAAGTTTTGGTCAGGGTGTGTAAAAACTGGAAACCATGTATGTTGCTATGGGAATGTAAACTGGTACAGTTACTTTGGAACAGTCAATTTGGCAGCTTATTAAAAAGTTAAGCTTAGGGTCGGCGCCTGTGGCTCAACGGGCTCAGGCGCCAGCCATGTACACCTGAGCTGGCGGGTTCGAATCCAGCCCGGGTCCGCCAAACAACAATGATGGCTGCAACCAAAAAAATGGCCGGGCGTTGTGGCGGGTGCCTGTAGTCCCACCTCCTTGGGAGGTGGAGGCAAGAGACTCGCTTGAGCCTAGGAATTGGAGGTTGCTGTGAGCTGTGATGCCACAGCACTCTATCCAAGGGGACAGCTTGAGGCTCTGTCTCAAAAAAAATAAAAAGTTAAGCTTACTATGTGATCTGGCAACTCCACTCCTGGGTCTATCCAACAGAAATAAAAACAGTTCCACACAAAGACTATATGCAAATGTTTATAGTAGTAGTATTCATAATAGCCAAAACCTGGAAACATTCTAAATGTCCATCAACTAGTGAATGGGTAAGCAAAATGTGGAATATACATATAATGGAATTCTCTTCAACATAAATAAGGATGAATTACTGATACATGCTACAAGATGGATAAACCTAAAAATCATTATACTAAATGAAAAAACCCAAATTCAAAAGAGTACATATTGTATGATTCCACCTATATGAAATGTCTACAAAAGGCAAATTTATAGAGACAGAAAGCAGATCAATGGTTGTCTGGGGCTGACAGACTACAGATTGATAAATGGTAGGTATAAAAGGAGTTTTGGGGGGATCTTAAAATTGGATTTTGGTGATAAGCTTAATAAAGAAATGAATGAAAAACATTGACTTATACCTTTACAACAGATGAATTTTAAGGCATGTAAGTTATATCTAAACAAAGCTGTTTACAAAAACACCTAAGATTGGCTGGGAAAGAGGAAGAGACTTTTAGGTAAAATGATTTAAGTTTATTAGTTACATGGGACTCCACTGATGATTTTTGATTTTATTAGTCTTCACCTTGGAAACCCCTATTCCCAAAGCCTTACCCTGTATCCTGCCTACCTACTACAGAATTTGTTATAAAGAAACTTCATGTTTGGGAGGGCTAACTCAACTGTGTAGAGGAGTAATTTTCAACCGATGTGTTGCGTCATATTGGTATGCCATGAGAAGATCTTAGGTGTGCCATGAAAATGTTTAAGCATTAAATAAATTGTTTTTGAAAGAAGTTTAAAACATGGTTAAGTATGTTCTATTCTTTACTTTTTTTCTTTTTTTTAATCAATGTAATTAAGTGTGCTGTGAAAGTTTAACTATAGGTTCAAGTGTGCCATGAGATTAAAAAGGTTGAAAAACACTGGTGTAGAGTGTGGTTCTGATGAATGGAGAGGTAATGATACTTCTCATCCAGACTGATGACTCTTAACATGCAGAAAAAACCTTCTTTTAACCCCAGTTTATGGGTTAACTCCGTCCAGACCTCTTTCATACATGTGTTGCTGGTTGGTAAGTAGGTGAGAGTTTGGGGAGTGAGGAGATACTGTCTACACTCCTGAAAGTGGAGAACCCGTGGAGCAGTACCATCAGAGACCAGGATACTTTGGGTTGTACCGTGTACTGTTTGTAGAACCTTTTCTACTTAGGTTCTCACCAAGGCCTCACAGAACTCCTGTGAGATAGGGAAGATATCTTTAGTCCCACTTTCATAGGGAAGTAAGGCTCACAGGGTGACTGGCTTATCCAAGAGTGTATAACCATGGCAGAGCAGGACTTAAATTTGGATTTTCTGACTCCATATTGTAGCTATTTCTTTTATATATAGTATTTTGCTTCAGATATTTACTAGAAAGAGAAGAGGATGGGGCATATGATTTTGATTGATGGTGTATTTATGTTTAGTTAGTCTGACAAACAGGAGAGGAAGTTGGGCTAAAGTGTAATTTCATGGGTTCTATAGCAAGTATAATCAGGGTAGGTGTTTACTGATACCTAGTAGCTATTAAAATTATACCTAGGTTGAAACTGTAATTTGTGGCACAGATGGCTGAAGGTGTATCTTGTACTTTGTTCAAGGAGCAGACTACTTCCTAAGTTACATATATAATTGTGCCAGAAAATTATGAACAAATTCATTTGGCAAGTATTCGAGTGTTTACTCCATGCCAGGCCCTTTGACAGAATATGAAATCACAGGGTCTAATTGCCTCCTGTTGGGTCCAGAGAGGAGAATAGGATGAGGCTAGAATTTCCTTCATCATCTTCTCTTAGGGCAACGTGTATTCCCTCCAAAGTGACCACCTCCAACACACCATTGCTTTCTACTATGCCTGCAGCTGTCCCCTTTCTTATTTCTTTTTTTCTTTTCTTCTCTTTTTTTTTTTTTTGAGACAGAGTCCCACTTTGTTGCCCTGGGTAAAGTGCTGTTGCATCAAAGCTCATAGCAACCTCAAACTCTCGGGGTCAAGTGATTCTCCTGCTTCAGCCTCCTGAGACTACAGGTGTTGGACACAATGCCTGGCTATTTTTTTATATTTTAGTAGGAACAATGTCTTGTTCTTGCTCAGGCTGATCTGAGCTCAAGCAATCCTCCCTGCTTGGCTTCCCAGAGTGTTAGGATTATAGGTGTGAGCCACCATGCCTACAGGTCCCCTTTCTTTCTTTCTTTTTTTTTGTAGAGACAGAGTCTCACTTTATCGCCCTCGGTAGAGTTCTGTGGTGTCACAGCTCACAGCAACCTCCAACTCCTGAGCTTAGGTGATTCTCTTGCCTCAGCCTCACGAGTAGCTGGGACGATAGGTGCCTGCCACAACGCGTGGCTATTTGTTGTTGTTGTTGCAATTTGGCTCGGGCCGGCTTTGAACCTGCCACCCTCAGTACATGAGGCTGGTGCCCTACTCACTGAGCCACAGGCACTGCCCCAGGTCCCCTTTCTTAATAAAAAGAGTTTACCTTTCCTTCTCTTTCCTCTGTGGATTATTCCATCTGCTTTTCAGCCAAATGTATGTAGATTCTGCATCTAAGAGAAATCTTTGCTTTAAAAAAAAAAGACATGATTTAAAATTAACTTTTAATTGTTAGAATAGTTTATTCTTATTGCTAAATACTTGGAAGATACAGAAGAGTATTAAAAAACATAACAATTACCTGTAAGTCTACAATTTTGAGATTATAATTATTAACATTTTTAATTCTAGTCTATGAACTTTCAGTCTGCTTTTTATATCTTACCAGCTAGCACTTGTTTGGGCGCATTCAGGTGTGTGTCTACACACATAGGATTTTCTGTGTGAAATACTTCACATGTGTTCTTACTCCTCAAGCAGCTCTGTGAAGCAAATGCTATTATCATATCTCTTATTTACAGATTACACAGATTTAAAGGTTAAGTAACTTGCCCAAATTCATATAGTTAATAAGTAATGCAACAGGGATTTCCCTGCCTTACCCAACCTCTTTACCACTTTCCAGAAGTTACCACACCAAAATTGTTCTCTCCTAAACTGTCAATACCTTTTTTTTTTTAAATTTTTGCCTTCTATGACCTTGCCCTCTTTACCATCTCCTATATACTTTAGCCACACTTTCAGTTTTGTAAAAGTGTCGTGCTTCTTTGGCCTGCTTTGAATGCCTACCCCACCTGTCTCACCCAGGTAATTACATATCCCCTCTTAAGGTCTTTTTTTTTTTAGAGACAGAGTCTCATTTTGTTGCGCTCAATAGAGTGCTATGGCGTCACAGCTCATAGCAACCTCCAGTTCTTGGACTTAGGTGATTCTCTTGCCTCAGCCTTCCGAGTAGCTGGGACCACAGGCAACCACCACTACTCCTGGCTGTTTTTTGTTTGCAGTTGTCATTGTTGTTTAGCAGGCCCAGGCTAGGCTTGAACCCGCCAGCTTTGGTGTATGTAGCCGGCGGACAACTCACAGAGCTACAGGCACCAAGTCTGTTTGCTCCCTTAGTACCTTGTTTGTTCGTTTTTATCTTTTGTAGAGCTTTTCACACTTGCAATTATAATAGAACCACTATAAGTTGACCACCCAAGAGACTGTAACGAGCAGGTCAACATAAGGAACTAGGCCTACTGTACTGATAACATGCACATGTTACGTGTCTGGTCTGAGAAAATTAGGCCAACCTGAGGTGGTTAATACAGGGATGTGGTTAACTATGGAGGTTCTACTGTAATTATTAAAATTTGTTGTGCTCTTTTCACTGTAACACTTGTTTCTTCATCTCTTGGATGGTGTTGTAGTCTAGGTGTACAGTATATACACCTAGGGTGGTGCCTGTGGCTCAAGGAGTAGGGCGCTGACTCCATATACCGGAGGTGGCAGGTTCAAACCCAACCCTGACCAAAAACTGCAAAAAAAAAAATTACACCTGTAACTATTTGTTACCTTTTCTTCCTACACTTAGCTCATTCACTCTCACCTCTAGGCTTGTGAATCATAAATGTGCATCCTCTGTTCTAATGTCTGTTGCAAAAGTGGAATCTTCTTTCTTCCATTTTGAAATTTCTTGTTTCTTTCTTAGGCATCATTTCTGACTCTGCTTTTTCTGTTTGAGCCAGTTCTTTGAAAGGTGATCTTGGTACATTGATGTGGAACTATGGCCACAATATTTTACTTCAAAGGTTATAGGATATTATGTATAATTTGTGACATTATTTTCTCTGTGTAAGTATATGTATTTTAAACATCTCTGAAATATATCTGAGAATGTACATTGAACAGAATGATGGATGGGGTTCAACTGGTAGACTTTAGTTTTCTTTTGTATGAATTTTTCAGTGACTACATAGTACTAAAGCCACAAAGCTATTTAGAAAATAAAAAATGTAAGCTAAAATATTACCACCCCCCTCTTTTTGAGACAGCCAAGGTGTTAGTCTAGCTTACAGCAACTTCAGACTCCTGGGTTCAACCAGTCCTCTTGGCTCAGCCTCCCCAGTAGCTGGGACTACGGAAGCTCACCCCAAAGCCCAGCTGATTTTTCTAATTTTAGTAGCAGCAGGGTCTCTTTCTCGCTCAGTCTGGTCTGGAACTCCTGAGCTCAAGGGATATGCCCACTTTGGCCTCCCAGAGTGCTAGGATAGGTGTGAGTCAACATGCCTGCGCTAAAATATGCCTTTTTAAGATATCCTTTCCTTTCATCCCATTCCTGGAATGCCTCGGTTCTAGCCCAGCTCATTTGTGCAATAGATTTCTTTATTTTTCTTACAAGGCCTTTTGTAATTTGTCCTTTTACCTTTCTAGTGCTGTTCTTCATGATGTTCTAACTGTCTCTGAACTGTTCTGTCCTATTTCCTATACATGCTGTGTATTTGTTGCAGGTATTAGAGTACATCTGCAGAAAACTCTCTTTATTTCACATAATTGTCTTCTTTCTTGTGGTACTTAGTTTTATCCAAGAGAAAACCCATAGGATATCAGTGATTGAAATATGTTATTGTTTTATTGGCGTATTTAAAGACTACTGATACTTTGTAAATAAATGGGATGCTTGTTCAAGCATATATTCTTAAAAAAATGTGTCAAACATTCTAATGTTTTCAGAAAATTTGGGAATAACTGGTGGTTAAAAATAAATGCCTAAGATACGTGCCATCCTGAATAACAGGACTACATTGAGTACTTTCTCTTTGTCCACCAGTATGATAGAAAGAAAACTCCTTGATTTCTATAAAGACTTCTTGAGTGAACGGTCACTCATCTGACTCTAACCTTGTTCATTCTTTAGGTTCTTTAGGTAGGTTTTAGACTTTGAGAGAATATAAAACCAACTATGTGTGTTTCTGTAACATCAGATACTACTTGATGTGTATTTGGCCACCACAGTATGGTGCAAAATTTTATGTGCTCTAGAGAGAGATACTCAATAGCAATATTAGTATCATTCTACCTGTCTGCATTCAGAAGAGTAGTGGCACTTTCAGATGGTTGAACAAAAATTTCAGATGGGCAATAGTTGAAACGTAGATGATATGAAATGGGGAAGGGTAGGGTTAGGAAGCCACTGTTAAGCTGGTGGGCTTAGCTTTGCTTCAGACCGTCCTTTGGTGGCTCAAAATCACATGGTGAGCTTCTTAAAATAAAATATAGATTCTATGGCCCTATGTGTGGTCTAGAGGAGGACTTGGGAATGTACATTTTTAAAGCAACTCCAGATGATTTTGGTGTACAATCAAATTTGGGAAAGCTTGACTTGAACCTTGTATTTCCCCTGTATTCTTATAATTTTCTTTACGTTTTTCTTTTGGCTTTGATTTCTCTTTTTGGTTTGTTTCCCACTATACTTGCATATCGTCCTGTCTATCCCTGAGAGAAAATTTTAGAGACTATGTTGACAAGATTTTTCCTACTGCTTTGTTTGACTATTGCTGTGGCAATCTGTTTCTTTCTGTCTTAGACTTAAATGTATGATGAATTATTCATGACCAGAGCCTTTGTTTTCCTTTCATTAGCATGAAAGATTTAGGGGCTCATCTCATCTTACCTCGGAGGATGTAGAGAGTTAAAATAGATGTAAAATTAATACATTTTAATTTTTGTTAAGAAAAATGTTGTGCATTTCCTATCTCACTTAGGTGTTTTTTCTGTTTGAGGGTTAAGATGTGCAAAGGTCAGAACAAACAGGATTTATGGTTTTGACCAAAAGAGAATATTTAAGTACGTTTGAACAATAGTAACCAAGACAGGACGTCATACTAAGGCCTGCTGTATAGCCATTAAAAAGAATGAGGATGAGAAAAGATTATTATGGGAGGCTGTCTATAATGTATAGCTCAGTGGTTCTCATCCTTTCTAATGACGTAGCCCTTTAATATAGTTGCGACCCACAGGTTGAAAACCGCTGGTATAGCTGAATAAAAAGCAGATTGTCGAAAAATAGGTATAAAACCAACTTGGTTTTGTTTAACCAACCCTTCTCAAAACACCCCAAGTTATATATATATGTATGTATCTGTTTGTGTATAGATAAAGAACTCCAAGGATATAAAATAAATTTTTAGTATATTTATTATCTTAATAATGTCACATAATAAAGTGTAGTACATTTTTACATGATTTCCACTAAGGAAATAGATTACAGATGATGAGAGAAGAGATTTTGAAGTTTTGCTTTTTGTATTTGAATTTTTTAAATAATGAGCATATGATTCCTTTTAACTTAAAAATTATGAATTTGTTGGGTCTGTTAATGTGGTGTGATATCAAGGTATAAATTTATTCTTCCAATAAAATACAATTTCCTTAAATTTAGAAGATTGAAAAAGAAAAAAGAAAATTAGGAATTTAGGGAGCTTATTCCATTTTAGAACCAAAGAGAACTCCCTAGGATTTTAGAGAGCTTATTCCATATTAGAACCAAAGAGAACGAGAGAAGCTTTAACTAGTATATTGGAGACAGTAGCAGTTCCCACTCAGAGCAGTAACTGAGGACTTAGGTGATTATCTGCATATGCTTTTGTTTCCTTTGGGTTGTTTGATCCGCAGTTTGCATTCATTGATGAGTGAGTTGATTCAGACTCAAACCCACCGACAGCAATGAATGTTGAGTGCAGCCATCAGTGTTCAGTTGATGGGGTTGCCTTGGCCCTCCCCGACTCTCGCTCTTCTTTTCCATACTGGTTCTTTGATGTCTTTGAGTCTGGCTTCTCCCTTAGTAACCAGCCATCTGTAATGGTTGAGGGCCCACATAATTATAGATAAAACTGATACTAGAGCTGGGAGGTTTTTGAAGATGGAGAAATTATGGTTCAGAGAAGGAAGAACCTCACAGGTAGTAGCTCTGTGACCACACAGGCAGTGCTTGCATATACTAGTATAGTACCAATAAACCGAATTCAAGAGACTCTTCTTTTTCATCTTGTTTTGAACTGAGAACTGTGAATGCTCTTTTGAGACAAATTAGCACGTATTATGTTTGGAGTTAAATAATAATAGGTAACATATATTGACCATTTGCTGTGGGCTAGGAATGGTACAAAATGTCATATATTATTATTCACTGACTCTCAAAATTGCCTGAGGTAGGTAATCTTACTATCTCTCATTTTATATGTGAGAAAACTGAGTCTGAGGCACCTGGTCAGGGTCACACAGCTAGTGAAGGTGATGTTTAGCCAAGATTCTTCCCAGATCTGACTCCAGAGCTAATTTTTGCTTGAATTTAACAAACATTTTAATAAGCATGTATGTGGATGGAAATAGTGAGGCAGTAGCTCCATTAATTATAATTGGAGTCAGAATATGAGCTATACAACCACTGAATAATTTTGTGCTATTTTTGCTCATTAGATCTTTTTCCCCGAATTAAAAATTTTGAGGGAAGGGCAGTACCTGTGGCTCAAAGGAGTAAGGTGCCGGCCCCATATGCCGGAGGTGGCGGGTTCAAACCCAGCCCTGGCCAAAAACTGCAAAAAAAAAAAAAATTTTTTTTTTTTTTTGAGGGAATATAGGAGAGATGGGAATAAAAATTTTAACTGGATTTTACTCCAAAAACAAAATACATATTTTTTTTTTATAATTTTATTTATTTATTTTTTGTAGAGACAGAGTCTCACTTTATCGTCCTCGGTAGAGTGCCGTGGCGTCACACTGCTCACAACAACCTCCAACTCCTGTGCTTAGGTGATTTCTCTTGCCTCAGCCTCCCAAGTAGCTGGGACTACAGGCGCCTGCCACAATGCCCGGCTATTTTTCTGATTTGCAGTTCGGCCGAGGCTGGGTTTGAACCTGCCACCTTCGGCATATGGGGCCGGCGCCCTACTCGCTGAGCCACAGGTGCCGCCCCAAAATACATATTTTTAATTTCTCCTTGCTTCATCCTTTTTCTCACCAGAATGATGAGACAGGAGACAGTTAAGTATATTAGGGGTTGTCGTGAATCTTTCCTTTGTTGAAATGAAAAACTTCCTTGTTAAAAACACAACAAAAAGCAAGGACCAATGGGCAATATAAATAGAAGGGAGCTTTTATTTTTTTTATTTATTTATTTTTTTCTTGAGACAGAGCCTCAAGCTGTCACCCTGGATAGAGTGCTGTGGCATCACTGCTCACAGCAACCTCCAATTCCTGGGCTCAAGCGAGTCTCCCGCCTCCGCCTCCCAAGTAGCTGGGACTACAGGCGCCCGCCACAACGCCCGGCCATTTTTTGGTTGCAGCCTTCATTGTTGTTTGGCGGG
>CAUYRH010115885.1:0-10364 GCA_963574655.1 Perodicticus potto | reverse complement strand
AGCCTCCTCCTATACATCTTAATAAAGTCAGAAGGCTAAGCCCATCCTTCAGTCAGTTAAGCTTACTATAGGTTTTTAAGAATTACAGCGTAATAATTAATTGTTATCTGTGTTTAAAACATAGTATTTGCCTATGTAAGTGGATTAATAAGTACAGTACTTATTTATGTGGTATTTACACAAAAGATAATGTAGGAAATTGTTAATTATTCTCTTTCAGGCAGTTTTTAACTAAAATGTAATTTATATTAATAGAAAAATGCAACAATTATTTGAGTAATGAAGGTTATTTTCTTAAAATTCATTACTCTGGGCTGTAGAGGGAAAAGGAGGTATATTAGCTCTGATAAAAAGTGAGAGCAAACAACATGAGACCTCTGGGTCTGTATAACAAACAAAGAAGGGCGGCAGCAAGTCATCTCGAGATGATGGACTGATAGAAAGGATAAACAGGTAGATAGGATAACGATGCCCAATAATAAGCTTTGCCAATGCCAAATGCATCTTTAATGTTCAAAAAGGAGTTAACATTCACTAATTGCATAAAATCAAATTTGCAGTTTTTATCATAATTTAACTTTTTATGCTTTAAATTAGCTTTGCCATAAGACATGTGCTTTGTGAAACGCTTCCAAATACTATAATGCATGAAATACATAACTTCAGTATTGTGAATGGTGACGGAAAAAAATTCCCATATGAGCATTTTATAAAAACCAATGTCATCCACCATGTTAATATTCAGAAAGAGATCACAACCTATTAACCAGGTATTTGCCTAATACCCCCTGTTGTATCCTCAAAAGACCACAAATCTCAATAGTCCAGCATTAGTGTTCTGCGAGGATAAAAGCATAAAATATTATGGAGCACACATCATTTGGTTGATCCTTCAAAATGAATTTGAATATTTTGCCAAGATTGAAAATAAATTATTATTCTGCTATGTTATACAATGACTATTTGAAATAGAGTCTAGAATTGATGGAAAATAGAATAAATATTTCAAATACACATATATAGAATCAAGAGAAGGAGGGAAAATGAATATTAGGTTTTTTTCTTAATAACTTTTCAAAGAATCTAAATTGAGATGTTATTGCAGGAATAATAAGAAAAAAAATTGCCCTTACCACTTCTGCAAGACTTCAGCTTAAACCACTCCTCTCCCACCAGCTTTTTCTATTATTACTTCCACTATACACCCGCTATTCCGTAGTCATAATACTTCCCGTAGTGTAACCTATTGCTTCACATCTTCGTTATTCTGGAAAGCTAGGGTTTCTCAGCCCCTGAGGCTATTCTATCTCAACCTCCACTTCTAGCTTACCTACCTATTATAAAAAGACCTCTTTAATTTTTATGCCCTGAAACATTTTCTTCTCAATGAAGCTTTCCTTTATTTATCTTTTTTTTGCAGTTTTTGGCAGGGGCTAGGTTTGAACCTGCCACCTCTGGCATATGGGGCCAGAGCTCTACTCCTTTGAACCACAGGTGCCGCCTCTCAACGAAGCTTTCTTATACCAGTTTCCAGCAGTCATAGAATGGCTTATGATTTAGGTTCGCTGTAATTTATCAACTAAGCCAGAGCACTTGAAAGAATAAAAGGAATAATACCACTGATTATGCTGGAGCAAAGGTATAAACCAGAAATGTCCACCCCACTTACAGCACGTGTGGCAGAATGTAGAGTTCTGTCCTTTCGTCTTCACCACCATTTTCATACTAAGGCATCACTGAAGTGGTCAATATCAGCAGGAGAGACTTCAGCTCTCTTCACCGAAGAATCACTGTTGAGCTCACCAAGAATGAGCCGCATCTTGAGTATGGTGAGGAGAAGCAGTCGCAGAGGCTGAGCGTGCAGGGGAACTACCTGACAAAGGCAGGACTTAAGGAAAGAAAAAACTAGAGCAAGGCAGGCACCTGCGGGAGTCCATCTACACTGGTGGATTCTGCAAGGCCCGACAGGCTACATTATTCAATGGTCTCCAGCTCTAGTGAGAATCAGAATCACCAAGAGGATGTGAACTCAGAGAGGAAGGCCCCTCTCCAGAGTTTAGATTCAGTTGGTCTGGGATACAGCCTACGATGTGCCTTGTAAACAAGTTCCCAAGTGATGCTGCTGCTACTAGTACAGTATCCACACCTTGAGAATGAGCACCTCATGGGCAAACGAACATGTGAGATGAGTTATCAGTTAGAATGAGTTCCAGGAACCAACTGCATCTGTCCTGCACCTCCCTAGATTATGAGGCATAATGACCAGGTCACACACATTTGTATAGACAGAAAGATACATATATACATGAAGACATGCTCTTTAAATACATGTACTCTTTCAAAACTCTTAAAATAAGGAGTTAAGAGTTTTATCGTTCCACAGAATGACATATTTCTCAGAAATCGCTTCTCTTTCACATGCAGTAGACAAACACATTCTTTGTGTTTGATAATCGAGTAGAAATGCAAATAAAAAACCCACAAAAATCTTAAGTGAAATATATTTTGTTCCTATGTTTGTGCTGTTGCTACCACACTTTGTTTCTTGGGTTTGTAATTTGTCTTACTCAAGTTAATTATCATTATCTTAATTGTCTCAACTCAAAGAGAGAAAAAAAGGAGAAAAAAACCAAGATGACAAATTATAAAGAAAAAGTCATTTCACTAGGGAAAAACAGAAGATGATATAAAATGAGGAAGCGTTCTCTAGAGAACTGGAGACAAAGGAGTGTAAGTCTCTTCACAGGCTAAAATGAAAAAAGGGAAAAAGCAAATGATAGTTTTGCATTCAACTGTTTCAGCATCAGAATAATACCATTTCTCCTCTGGACAATTCTTTTCACTGAAGCATTTAAAATACTTGGTAGATTTTTACCAACATTTCAATATCATTAAGCCTGTGAAGACTGATCCTTCATTAAATCCAGGATTTAAAAAGCTGTCTGTAATGTAAAAATCCATAAAAATGTAAGCAGGCCTTAAGCCACAGGCTCAAATACTGCTTTGTAAAAATTCTACATATAAACTCCCTAGATTAATTGTGATTGGCACTTCTTACTAGAACACTATAAAAAAATTCACTCATGATCAATGCAACTAAATTAAAGTGCTAAAACAATCTATAATAGGTGTCAGGATGATATAATTCTCTTTAGAAAAAAATCATTCAGATGTAGCTTTAAAAAATGTTTAAAGGCAACTGAAAATCTTTTTTGTAAAAGAACTGGAACGAAGCATTTGCATTAAAATAGTTCTCTTTGGAAGATGGTATCTGACCATCAAAATATGCATGTCTAGAATCATCTGACTTAAACTGACCCCATCCTGGCTCAAGCCCTCATCTCACCATGGATCGCAGTAATGATCCCCGTACTTCTGCCCTTGCCTCTAGAGAATATCAAAATGGTAGTCTGGACTATCTTGTTAAATGGAAATTATATTGTGTGATTCTACAGCTGATTCAAGAATCCTTATACTGGCCTACATAGCTTGATAATTGGCAACACTCCCCACCTTCTCTTACCATTTCTCTAACACATCAGAGGAACAAAAGACACTTGGTTCAGAGACTTTTCATTTGCCATTCTCTCCACCCAAAATGTTCCTCCCTCAGCCATTACAGAGGTTCAGTATCTTCATGGCACACTATTGGGGACATAATAAATGCATATTCAATGAAAGGACTAAATTAACTAAGGATATTCCTAAGTGCTAGGTGCTTATCTTCAAAGGCAAGGTAAAACCCACCCAGCATATGTCACCAGGCAGTTTTCTATTCATATTCTTAAATACTGGAATGATTTTTAGGCAGGGCTGCAGTCAATGGCCACACCTGCTAACCAAAGGGGCTATTCACAGTGAATTTTCTATGTATGGGGCCTACTAGACTCAACCAAAATGGCAGCTCTGGTTTTAGGTCTCTGAATTTCCCTTCAGAACAAACAAAAAAGTCCAGACATTAATCATACTTCCAGAGATATCTTAATTTCAGAATAATTCAAACTATGTAATTTAATCAACATCTATTCTATTCCATTTTATTGTGAAATAAATGCCCTAGTCTGTGGATAGAAGAAAGAATTTGAAAACAGGAATTTGAAAGCTCTGAAAAATAGAAACAGTTCCAATTCACTAAGGAGAAGCTAATTATGTCTAGGAGGATTAAAAATATGCAGGGATCCCATTAAGTATCTTTTTTTTTAAATTATTTTTTATTAAATCATAACTTTGTACATTGATCCATTTATGGGGTTCAGTGTACTGCTTTGATAGACAATGTGAAATGTTTACATTGAACTAAGTAACACATCCATCACAATTACACTCGTTTCTTAATAGTTTTGAAATGTACCATTGCATCATGCACATTAGGTGAGGTCCTCCCAAATACCCTCCGTCCTCCCATATCGTCCTCCCCTGCCCTCTCTCTCCTCTTCCCTTCTACTTTCTGGACTATAGTTATGTTTTGACATTCATATGAATATGTAGGTGATTATATATTGATTTCAGAGTAGTATTTTTTGTTTTTCAGGTGGTAAAATTTTATTTATTTTAGTTTTCTTTTTATTAAGTCATTTGTACATAGATCATGAATACATTTATACCATTATGGGATTCAATGTGTTGATTACTTGTACAAATTGGAGTGCTTACATCCTACTAATCAACACAGCCTTCATTTCATTTACCCAATTACAGTGTTCAGGCATTTGTATTCTATACCTGATAGATCCCCAATCACCATGGTATCTCAGATATGCTCTCACTCTTTAAAACAAATCTCTCTCTCCTTCCCTTTTATTCATTTTGTTGGTTTGTGTTTCTGGCTCTTGGCAGGCCAAGTTAGTAATGCTCTGTTTATGTGAGACAGACCGAATGTGATAAATGTGCCATCGTTATGGGCCAAGAAAACAGGTGGGCCAGTGAACAAGGAAAATACCCCCAGGAGATCAATCTGGACTGCTTATTGTGAGTCTGGGAGACCCTGGATCTGTTCCTAAGTGAACATGAGACCTAGAATTTGTCCTGAATTGGACAGGTGGCAAGGAAGGTGTCTAGTGTAAAAGAAATTAGAGAAACAGCAGGCCGGACCCAGGCTCAACTGGAAAGGAGGTCAGGAAGGTCAGCAGTGCTTTATTGAATTTATTTCTCCCCTGACTCTTTCCAAAAGGGTTATGAAATGCCAGAAACCATTGAGGGAGTTATGACGACTGTCTAAATGGAAATGGGAATTTGAGTAGGTCAAGGAGGAGAAGGCGGGGTGAAATGGAGAAGGTTTGAGAAGCGATAAGGGAGAAGGGACAAGGAAGGGAACGTAACACAGTATCAGTGCAAACGTTAGCAATATACAGGTAAGACAGATCAAAGTATGCTTCAAAATGTGAAGTACATTCACATTAGGTTTCAAACAGCCTGCAGCATTTTATCACCTAGAGGGAAGAATGCAACTAGATGAAGGGGACAACCTAATCAAAGACTGAGAGGTGAGGCGCCTGACCTTGCTACAGGATATTGTGCATCCTTACTCTAGGGAGCAACAGGGAAAGAGGTGCGGTAGACAAAGGGACTCAAGCTGAGGGACACAAGTCACTAAACAAGGGGTACACTGCCTCTGATGAAGCTGCAGTGGGAATGGGAATGGGAATGGGAATGGGAATGGTGAAGGGGGCTCCAAGGGCCCAGTGCTCACATCCTTTTCCTATGAAGAGCTCTAGGTCTGTTCACTCTGTCCCGCACCTTCTCGGGTGGCTTTCTGAGGTAGTTAAGATGTGTCAACTAGGGCACAAAGTAGTTAATGTCAGGGCACACAAGCTTTGAGAGTGTTTTAATTAAATGGAAGGTGAAAAAGAAACTGCGAACAAGAATCTCAATGTGTACCCAAGAGTATGTGTTCCCGAGAGTACGTGTGTGTGTGTGTGTGTGTGTGTGTGTTCATTCCCTATTAATCCTCGCAAAACATAAAAACCACTGACACTTCCATGAAATTTCCCAAGATGAGACATGTTGAAATGTGGAGCTATGGAGAAAAGCCCCTATGACTAGCCCAGTTGAGTGAGCATATAGTTAGGATAATGAAAATAATCCATGACTTACTTAAAACAGGTGCTTGGACAATGAAGCACAATGTCCACTCCTTCACTGGTAAGGTCACTTACAATCCTTAGTCTTCTAGCAAGCAATTTTGCCCTTTCTCTCAGGGCTTTTTGCCATAATGTTAATGGGTAAAGACTTGTCTCTTACTTAAGCCTAGGGTTGTTTGTTTTTCTGTCTCTTGCCCTAATTCCTGATTTCTGGCACGCATGCGTGCGTGTGTGATATTTAAAAATTGTTCTATACAGTTTATCATCCCTTAGATATTATAGTTTTTACTATAGTTTTAAAATAAAATGCTCATTGTTATAATTTACAGAGTATGTATTACATGCTAGTTGCTTGATAAAATTTTAGATGTCGAAAGAAGAGAGCCCATATTCAGTAGAATAATTTCAGGAAGTTTGTTCTGAGCCAAATTTGAGGACCATGACCAGGAACCACACCCAAGAAGCCTTGAGCAAGTAGACTCATGGTGTGGAGTTATGGTTTTGCTTTATACATTTTAGGGAGACAAAAAATTACAGGTGAAGTCATAAATCAATATGTGGCAAACATATTGGTTTGGCCTCCAAAAGTGGGATATCTGCAAGAGGTGGGCTTGCAGGTGATAGGTGCCTTTAGAGATTCTTTAGCTGACAATTGAAGAAAGCCTTAGGCTCTGTTTAAAAGACCAGTTGTCAGTAAAAAGGAATGCTTAAGGAAAAGGGTCTGTTAATTAGTAGACAGACTCAAGTGGTTTGGTATGCATATTGAGGCCCTGCAGGGAGGTCTTGCATAGCCTTAGGCTTGTTACTGAGTCACAAAGGAGGTCTCTAGGGACAGGAGAAGGCCTGATTAGGCCCCTCTGATCTCCTTTCTCAAGGCTAGCGACTCGGTTTTAGAGATTCTCTTGGCCAATAGGAGGTCCAATTAGACAGTGGCTTAGTGGGAGCATTAAGATTTCGGGATCACACCTGTGGTACATATTTGAAGGGTTAGGAGGAGATTCCTTTCTTACAAGCTCTCAAGAACCAGTTCCTTTCCTACAGAGCACTAATCTCTATACTTTCACTTTCCTGAGTGTGCCCGTTAATTTGCATTTGACTCCTCCCTTAGACTGTAAGTTCCGCAAAGGCAAAAACCACATGTTATTTTCACTTTAACTCCAGAGCCCAACACAGCACCCAGTGCAAAAGGAACTTGTAAATAAATTTGTTGTATCACTCAGACTCCAGCTTCAGAGCCTTTCTAATATTAAAAAGGAGAACAAAAATTATTTGGGAATATAAAGTAAGGAAAGGAAGATTAAAGATATAAAAATCAGAACTTTCTCAATATACAAAAATGACCACAGATCCAAAGGCCAAAAAATACTTCAAAGTCCAGCAACAACCCATAATAAAAACTAACTAACAGATCTACTCCAATCATGAAGGTTTACAGAGGAACCTATTTTGTAATGCTCAAGAGTAGCGCAGTATACTTCTCTGGGATATTTGTGCTTCTTTTGGGCATGTGAAAAATACAAAAATACATATTCTCTCTTCCCAGTTACATGATAAGCTGTCTGAAAGCAAGTATTCCCCCCCTAACTCTTCTTTTAAATCTTACAGGAATATCTGCTATGCCTCAGAGCTGAAATGAAAAAATATAAGACCACTAACACACCCAGAAATTAAGATGACAAATTGTGAATGGGAAGTACTTCTGCTGAATACAGAAGAGGCTAAAGGATAAAGAAGGATATTCAAGAGCTTCCTGTAACTGTCAATGTCAGCAACAAGGCCAGGCTAAAGCAGTATCCCCAGCCTCTGCTAGGATTAGTCTTGAGCCTAGGTACAAAAAGCACCCACATGCCCTGGACAGAATACCAGTCCTGTGGGGCCCTTCACAAAGCTCCTACTTGTGAAAAAGATGTCCACAGGGCAGCTTCCTAGCAGCCTGCATGGAGTCCCAGCAGATTGCACAGTCGTCATTATTGACAGCCAGTTCCTCTGGAGTTGCAACTGCAAACCTGTAAACACAAAACAAGCCCAGGAGGAATGTCAACGCCACACACATCCTGAACACCATTGTACAAACTTCACCTTTGTAACAACACAGTTACAGAGAAGTCATGATCAGTGAAAAAGTTTTCACAATCAAAAACATCATAACCTCTTTCTCTTCATAGCCCATTAAAAAGTAAGAAAGAGGCCGGAGCAGTGGCTCATGCCTGTAATCTCAGCCCTCTGGGAGGCTAAGGCAGGTGGATTACCTGAGCTCAGGAGTTTGAAATCAGCCTCTAAAAGCAGCCGGGCATTGTGGCAGGTGCCTGGAGTCCCAGCTATTCGGGAAGCTGAAGTAAGAGAATTGCATTCCTGGAGATCAAGATTCTGAGGTAGCTGTGGGCTATGATGCCACAGCACTGTACCAGGGGCAACAAAGTGGGACTCTGTCTCAAAAACAAAAGTAAGTGAGAAACTTATGCATAGGAACTGTCTTTTATTTTTTTGAGCAGAGTCTCTGTTGCCCCGGCTAGAGTGCCATGGAGTCAGCTTAGCTCACAGCAACCTCAAACTCCTGGGTTCAAACAATCCTCCTGTCTTAGCCGCCCCAGTATCTGGGCCTACAGCCTCCTGCCACATGCTCAGCTAATTTTTATTTTTTTATTAATTATTAACTTATAATTCTAAGAATTATTAACTTATAATTCTAAGTACACAAATTATAATATGAAATTTTCCCAACAGATCCCAGGAAAAAAGTGCTGTTATCAGCACTATTTTAGAGATAAAGTAACTGGGGCACAGGGAATTAAGTAAATTGCTAAAAATCACACAGCAAATGAGGATCCACAGCCCAAATTCTTTATCATTCTGTTAACAATTTACAAAACTGAGTTCTGGTATACTTTGGAATTTGTTATTTTTGAAGAGCTAAAAGGAATCAACTTGGGTGACATCAACCAGTCCTCTCTTACCTGGCTTCCATGTTCCCAACCACTCGCAGATAGTTCTTGTGCCGACGAATCCGACGCTGGACCTCATGAAACAGGTAGCGCAGCTGCATAAAGATGACCAGGCTGGCCATGGACAACCAGATGTTGCCAAATAACTTAAAGAGAAAGAGAAGAAAGGTACAAGAAAATGAATGTGAACCTTCTAGTGATGAAGTATGGTGTACAGGAGAAGCTCTTAAGTGCTGGGGAAGGTGAACTGGAACCATCTTTCAGAGAGTTAATGTATACGTTCATCTCATCACCCTAAACCATGTACACACCATTCAGCCCAGACATTCCGTCACCAGCAACCTCTCCACAGGCTTTCTGTAAAAATAAAAAGCAATAAGACTGTATCCATGCAATTATAAAAAACAAAACAGGGAAATGAACAAAATGCCCAGCAGAGGAACAGTTAGGTTGTAATGTTAAAGGTATTAATTATATTTATTATAATATGCCACTAAATATTAATATTTTGTTTTTATATGTAATAGCTTTGAAGGTCAATCATGGAAAAATAATACTTGTTAAGTGAAAAGGATATAATTATCGTATAATTATGAAGAGAAAGAGGTTATGATGTTTTTGATTGTGAAAACTTTTTACTGATCATGACTTCTCTGTAACTGTGTTGTTACAAAGGTGAAGTTTGTACAATGGTGTTCAGGATGTATGTGGCATTGACATTCCTCCTGAGCTTGTTTTGTGTTTACAGGTTTGCAGTTGCAACTCCAGAGGAACTGGCTGTCAATAATGACGACTGTGCAATCTGCTGGGACTCCATGCAGGCTGCAAGGAACTAAACTAAACTAAAACTAAAATATGATAAATTATTGAAAGACAGCAAACAAATGGATATAATCTAAATAGTCCACCATGATTTAGGTTAATTAAATCATGGTAAATCTATGTGGTGAGATTTTTATCCTAAGGAATTTTATTTATTTTATTTTTTTTGGATTTCTTTTTTATTTTTTATTAAATCACAGCTGCGTACACTAGTGCAATCAAGGGGTACAATGTGCTGGTTTCATATACAATCTGAAATGTTTTCATCAAACTGTTTAACACAGCCTTCATGGCATTTTCTTTTCTTTTTTTTGTCCCAGTGGTTAAGACAGAATTTATTTACAGAAAACAATACAGAAAACATTAAAGCTCCTGGTAAAGAGAGAGAACTCAAGTGGGGAGAGAAAAGCTCTCTCCATTTCTCTCCCGGTCTTCCCCCGTCTCCCCCTTTAGGCTTTTAGTCTCGGGGAATAAGATTTGCTGCTAGCATAGGAAAATGTTCATAATACATTAACTAAGA